>OX328126.1:6619696-6784696 GCA_946811695.1 Gonocerus acuteangulatus
TGACAATAACAGAGAATGTTTACTGATAGAACTGTCTAAATGTTGCCATCGGAATGACTAGAAGATCCATCAAAACATTATCTTTAAAGACTACTTCCTCTGCTTACTAGATAAATCCATTACCCCCCGCGTTAATCCTATCTAGCTCTCAGCTTAAGATATTAGCTGTTGATAGAGAGTGAGAGCAGCCCAGTCCAGCCCTCAAGGGCGAGCCTAGCTTAGTGAAAGTGTAGTCAGAATCTCACGTATGTTTACTTCGGAATCGCTAAGGAACTGATGGAATTCTCTAGGGATTATGGTGTTTATTCCAGTGAGGTAGGATCTTAAAACAAGTTTTACTTCATTTTTTTAATTTGTTTCAGCGTAATCATTTCAACATTTCGCCCTTCCCGAGTACAATCGATTTCATTGATAACGATACTGGGTTTCATGACAATACGGATTTATTGATGGAAAACGAAAGGAATGCCTAGTTTCTTATCGCTGTCAATAACCATGCCGCTTATTGCGCTATTCCGCATATAACGGATACGAAACAAATGCTACCTGTAAATTTTCTTAGCACAATTACAATTTCCTTCAATTTGAGTGTTTATTTTAATTGAAGGGGTCGGGGCAAAATTATCCCAAGAAATTTTTTTAACAAACCTTAACTGTAGCTGCTGTTTGTTCCATATTATGTGGGACTATCAGTTGAAATGGTTAGTGGCAACAAGATTAAGTAGCATACAGAGCTTATAGTAATATTTTAGTAGGATTTGCATCATAGACTGATAGTCCCACATAATATCCAACGTATAGCAGCTAAAGATAACTTCTTTTTTTTTTAATTTTTATTATTTCGACATCTATGCCATTAGCGCCGGAATTTTCCCAACGAGCCGTGGGATGAAAAAATTCCTGCCGCCAGTGGGGATCGAACCCGCCATCTCCCGCTTGTGAATCGAAGGTGGTAGCCACTAGACCACGGGAGACCCCGAAAGCTACAGTTAACTTTTGTTAAAAATGTTGCTTGGCACTATATTGCCCCATACCCCTTCAATTTATATCTGTCAATATTCTAGAGTTTTAAAATAACTTTTCCTAAAGTTTCTATTGTTGATGCTTTAGGGGTAAAACTTCCTTGTCCGATCAAAACCAAAGTAATTTCATTGAATTTACAAATAACAAATAAATGATTTTAAATTTAATTTTAATTAAAAAAAAAGAAATATTAGAAATTTTAATTCTTCATACAGTGTTGGGCAAAAATTATTCAGAATGATGAATAATGATTAATGAATAAATGTATTATTTCATTCATGAATGAAGAATAATTACTTTTATTCATTATTCGTTATTCTGTGAATGAAGTTTATGTTTTATTCACAAATTATTTGAATGATCAATCAGAATGAACATGTTTTAGTGAATAACTATAGATTTATTATAATGTTGGCAGCCAGAAATATGTATATATATGTGTGTTTGAGTAGGATTATTCAGTAGACCATCTAGAAATAAATAATAACGAATGATGAATAACGAATAACGAATAATTCATGATGTACCGTGTGAATAAGATAATTCAGTGAATTATTCACCATTCACTAAAAATTTATTCGAATAATCATTCGAATAATAATTTATTCGAATAATGCCCAACACTGTCTTCATATCAATCGATCTATATGGTATGTTAAAGTATCCAAAAAAAAAAAAAAATGGCGGCGCTATGTCTGACGACCGGAAACCCTCTTTTTTCACGGGTGATAGTCTGCAGGCTGTAATTTTTAATCTAGAACGAAAAAATAAAATTATTTCGAAAGAAGAAGATTAAATCTATTAAATTACGCAGGATGTTTAAGAAATATTCATTTTTTTTCGAAAATGGTGAACAATTATTCATTTCCTATTACAGAATCTGTCATAAAATCGTTATAATTCAATGAATCGAAAAATTCCTACGTACTTTTGAAGCAAATATCGTGAGGAAGTTGCAGTTAAAATCCTACGAACTTCTCTAGCAAATATCGTGAGGAAGTTGCAGTTAAAATTTGAAGTTGATCGGGAAACAATTAAAGATGACAGATTATCGCCGGATTTGAAAAACATAGTTATAAGAAAATGGCTTAATGGCAGTTTAATGTTCTAAAAATGTTCATTTTCTTCATAATTTCTTGTAATAAAGATAAAAAAAAAAAATGGGTTTTAATTCTGAAATGTACTGAAAGCGGACCAAAGATAACTAACAATTAAAAACGGACCAATAGAACCTCGCTCAAAAAATTATCTTCAAATCAGCACCGCGTTTACTCGGCATCGGGGTTTCACTCGGAAAATCGTATTTTTTGCCCATTTAAAATTTTTTTTCGTCTCATAAACTCTCTTGGATATCATTTTTCATTAGTTAAGGAAGAAATTTGGCCCATAAAAAAAATGGTTAAAAAAAATTACATAGTTGTAATATCTCTAAAAAGTTTTTCAGTTTAATTATTAACTTTTTACATGATTTACTCAAACGAATTAAAATATAAAGCAAATTATAATAACTTTATGTTTGGTCTTGGAAGGTGTTCATCAGAAATTAGCAAATATAAATTTAATTTCATTATTTTTATTTTAACTTACTGCCTCTACTCGAGAAGAGTCATTGGCAGGCCAATGAATTTAATTTCATTAATCTTCATACAATACAGCCGAATGTGCTGTTGGCATTAGAAAAGGATGGCAACCTGTAGATAGCCCGGCGCTAATGGCCAAGATGTAGATGCGCCGTTAAAAAAAAAAAAAAAAAAAAAAAAAAAAAAAAAAAAAAAAAAAAAAAAAAAATATATATATATATATATATATATATATATATATATATATATAGCTGAACTTTGTTCTAATTCTTGGATTACTCCGACACTTCACAATATTGTATTTAGAAAGATCAGTGGTGAAGCTGCGAGTGTTTAGAAATAACTTACCGAATTAATTATAGAATAAATACATAGATAAACAAAAATCAAAATGCCGAGAATGAACATTTTACCTGTTCCGGGTATAGAGATGCCCGCTAATATGCAGTAGACTCTCCCTAATCCGGCGTTGTCGGGACCGGGATACAGTCGGATTAGAGAAAACGCCGGATTAGAGAATTCAGTTAGAAGCGGTCACTTATGTATTTGAAAAGCCTTATTATTTGAGGATATAATAATATGTACCATTTTTACCCGGGGGCTGCTGTCACCCCTTTATCCAGCTATTCAAGAGTTCTTAACTTCTGCTGGATCGAAAGACCTACATTCTTTTCGTGGCAACAGAGCAAATTAAAAAAAAAACTTCTAAAACTTACAGTCCACTCGCGATAAATGTTCGAACTAGACTGGGTAAAATCAGGCCATCCAGCCGCAGGTGTCTTAGCAGAAACATTTATTTTCTTTGTAGAAATACAAGTTGCTGCCTCTAAAAGGAAACATATCGTCGATACAAAAGCAAACTAACGAATATGAAAATCAACACTTTTCAGAGTGGAAAAGTATTTATTCATAACTTTTTTTGGACATTCAAATATTCGGCAGATTTGACCTTTTGACAGTGGAATACTTTCCCTTTAATAGAGTGAAGTCAGATTGAAGAATTTGCCGTAAATAAGTCCAGCAGAAATTATTAAAGGTGGACAATGAAAAATGCATTTTTTCATATTCGTTAGTTTGCTTTTGTATCGACGATATATGCCTTCTTTGACTTCCATTCAATGAAATACCACGATACAAATGTTTGGCTAGCTAGGAAGGGAAGGTTTTCTAGGAACCCTCGAGCCGGTCTAGCTCCGGCCAGTTTCGAGATCCATTCGAAAGCTATTCTCTACAAAAAAGGTGTAATTGCAATTTTGGATTGGGCGATGTCAATCGGAGAAAAAAGGACTTGAAACTTCGAAATTGTTAGTTTTGCTCTTTTGAATGGGTTTTTGTATCTGTTTATGTAACGTTTAAATTGATTGTTGCTTATTTTAAATGCATTTAAAGGACTATTTTTGTAAAACAAGATAACAAAATGTGAAACAGTGTTATAGAGTTTCCGAGATTGAACGCTTTTACAGAGGATGGAGTAATTTCTGCTTAGGATACTGTCAGTTTCCTGTTGTGACAGAGGATGGAGTAATTTACGCTTAGGATACTGTCAGTTTCCTGTTGTGTCAGAGGATGGAGTAATTTCCGCTTAGGATACTGTCAGTTTCCTGTTGTGACAGAGGATGGAGTAATTTCCGCTTAGGATACTGTCAGTTTCCTGTTGTGACAGAGGATGGAGTAATTTCCGCTTAGGATACTGTCAGTTTCCTGTTGTGACAGAGGATGGAGTAATTTCCGCTTAGGATACTGTCAGTTTCCTGTTGTGACAGAGGATGGAGTAATTTCCGCTTAGGATACTGTCAGTTTCCTGTTGTGACAGAGGATGCAGTAATTTCCGCTCAGGATACTGTCAGTTTCCTGTTGTGACAGAGGATGGAGTAATTTACGCTTAGGATACTGTCAGTTTCCTGTTGTGACAGAGGATGGAGTAATTTCCGCTTAGGATACTGTCAGTTTCCTGTTGTGACAGAGGATGCAGTAATTTCCGCTCAGGATACTGTCAGTTTCCTGTTGTGACAGAGGATGGAGTAATTTCCGCTTAGGATACTGTCAGTTTCCTGTTGTGGCAGAGGATGGAGTAATTTCCGCTTAGGATACTGTCAGTTTCCTGTTGTGGCAGAGGATGGAGTAATTTCCGCTTAGGATACTGTCAGTTTCCTGTTGTGACAGGGGATGGAGTAATTTCCGCTTAGGATACTGTCAGTTTCCTGTTGTGGCAGAGGATGGAGTAATTTCCGCTTAGGATACTGTCAGTTTCCTGTTGTGACAGGGGATGGAGTAATTTCCGCTTAGGATACTGTCAGTTTCCTGTTGTGACAGAGGATGGAGTAATTTCCGCTTAGGATACGGTCAGTTTCCTGTTGTGACAGAGGATGGAGAAATTTCCGCTTAGGATACTGTCAGTTTCCTGTTGTGACAGAGGATGGAGTAATTTCCGCTTAGGATACTGTCAGTTTCCTGTTGTGGCAGAGGATGGAGTAATTTCCGCTTAGGATACTGTCAGTTTCCTGTTGTGACAGAGGATGGAGTAATTTCCGCTTAGGATACTGTCAGTTTCCTGTTGTGACAGAGTTTGGAGTAATTTCCGCTTAGGATACTGTCAGTTTCCTGTTGTGACAGAGGATGGAGTAATTCCCGCTTAGGATACTGTCAGTTTCCTGTTGTGGCAGAGGATGGAGTAATTTCCGCTTAGGATACTGTCAGTTTCCTGTTGTGACAGAGGATGGAGTAATTCCCGCTTAGGATACTGTCAGTTTCCTGTTGTGGCAGAGGATGGAGTAATTCCCGCTTAGGATACTGTCAGTTTCCTGTTGTGACATAGGCTGGAGTAATTTCCGCTTAGGATACTGTCAGTTTCCTGTTGTGACAGAGGATGGAGTAATTCCCGCTTAGGATACTGTCAGTTTCCTGTTGTGGCAGAGGATGGAGTAATTCCCGCTTAGGATACTGTCAGTTTCCTGTTGTGACAGAGGATGGAGTAATTTCCGCTTAGGACACTATCAGTTTCCTGTTGTGACAGAGGATGGAGTAATTTCCGCTTAGGATACTGTCAGTTTCCTGTTGTGGCAGAGGATGGAGTAATTTCCGCTTAGGATACTGTCAGTTTCCTGTTGTGGCGCCTTAAATCTCCCTTCTTTGATTTTATTTTATATTTTTGGCGAAAGATCAAAACCTCCCAATAACTGATTCTATTCCTTTACTAATGTCACTAGAGGTATGAACGGAACCGCGCTGAGATGGCGCAGTTCCAGCGAGTTCGACTTTTTAAGTCCCCTAACCGAAAAGTTTTTTTTTTTAATTTCGTATTTATTTATTTGAAATCTGTACAAATAACAGTACAATGATCAAGTATGTTGATCCAGATATTATGTACAAGTTGATAAAACTAACCGAAAAGTAGTTAGGAAAATTAATTTATTCACTTTTCTCGGGAAAGTTTACAGATATGATATACAGAAAAATGGTTCATTCATTTTCCTATATCAGACAATCTATAAAACGTAGAAAGACTATTAATGCAAAACTGTATGCGGTAAGATTTTTTTCGCGTGAATTTTGCAGAAAAAAATATGTTCCAGCTAAAATGCCTGTATTCATCGCTAATATTTTACTCCAACTTCATAATGAAAATTTATCTTGTTTCGTCCCAATTCTTTTTAATATGCTAGAAAATACGTCTATTTGTCAAATATAATTATATCAGAAGACGTCATAAGGAAGCGAGAAATAGCAAATTTGGCGAAATATTTCGTCTTGATGTATTTCTTCCTATAATCTCTGCGCGCCAAAAGTAGGATATAGGATGGAATCCTTTAATAGGATTTGGGATTTATTGCTTGACCGTTTTAGCCCCCAAATGGATTTGACCCTGACATCGCGATAAATTAGAAATTAATGAAAATGAGTTGTGAACTTCATTGATCCTGTAATATATCAAAATTTTGTGCGCTTAAAACAAATATTATATGTCATAATATATTAAAATACATATGGCTTTGACCTCGTTGGTATGCCTACCAGTGAAAACGTTGCCTGAGGCTTGGACATGATTGAAGGAAGTGTATGCCCATGGTCATATCACGTTGAATACACCGGTTCCCGTTCTATCACGGAAGCTGAAGTATGTCGGGCTTGGTGAGTATTAAGATGGGTGACCGCCTGAGAAAACCACCATCCTTTGGCATCATAAAAGGGTGTTATCTTATAGGTAGGGGAGCGAGGTAAGCTCAGTGGTAGAGCACTAGACTAATAAGTTGGAGGACCTGTGTTCAAATCCCGAGCATAGTACTAAAGATTTTTTCTTCTAGTGCCTTCGTTCATGGGTTGAATTCGGCCTCCCTGACCTTCCCTAGGCCAACCCAGCCTTAAATGAATTTATTAATGTGTACCGGGGTCTCCCGTGGTCTAGTGACTAGCGCCTTAGATTCATAAGCGGGATATGGTGGGTTGGATCCCCATCGGTGACAGGAATTTTGTCATCTCAGGGCTCGTTGAGAAAATTCCTGGCTGCACCCTGGATGTCGGCGCTAATGGCCCAGATTTTTCGATGCGCCGTTAAAAAAAAATAATAATAAAAAAAAAATTAATGGGTACCTTTGTGCTAATGACCCTAGCTATCGACGCAGCAAGGGAAAAATCAGGCGGCCTGAGCATAGTACTGACCACACTATCTCCCTAGTGTGCCGTATGGTTATGAATCCTACCTCTATTGTATCTGCCCCTCAGGGCCCTCGAGGCTTATTACGGGACTGATTTTTTTTTTTATCTTATAGGTAGCCCGGGCCTTATAGTCCTGCAATTTATACGCCATACAATAAAATCATATTCAGTATGCAAGAAGAAATAGACAAATGTAGTCAGGTGCAAGCAAAATTGTAATTATCATAGATCACATTGCCAAGATTGAAAAAGAAACCCCGAACTAACAAGAAATGCCTCATCTTAGTGTTTTAGCGCGGTCACTCCCTACCTCCATAGGGAGAACCCGCTTATGAGGTTGACCTCATGACGCAATCCGGAAGTGCCGACTAGAAACTTTCACGTTTCAGGCCCTATAGATCACGAAAATAAAGGTGGCCCAAATTTGTGTATATATATATATATATATATATATATATATATTTATATATATGCTTGTCTGTTCGCGCTCTTGCAAGCTCAAAAATGGTCCGATTTTAACGAAATTTGGCATAAAAATCTGTCGTCTAATTTGAAAGGTCAAGTAAAATATTCCCACCAGCAAAATCATAGTAGGATACATTCATTAACCAGCAAAATCCGCCCACTGGAAGATGGCGTTTGGGGCGAAATTCGCGCAAAAAAAATCGTAACGCTTACGTTTTTGAGTTCATGAGCTTGTAAGTACTCGTTTTATAGGCTTCTTGACCAAGGAAAACGAATGAAACCATTTTCAATGCGATAGCTTCTACCGTTTTCGAGAAAATTGGAAAAATAGTTGTTGAATATCGTTTTTGGTTTGGTTACTTAGAATCATGGGATTCAGTTGAAACATTTTTTGCATGTTTGCATTTCATCAAAACTAACATGTTAAACTTTTGGTTACGTTTGGAGTTAAGGAAGGGTTAGAATAAAATATTTTATAAACAGACATGAAAAGTTTTGGAAACATCGTATAATTTGATTAATATCTCGAACACGGTTGGGAAATCGTGGTAAGTGGATAGAAATTATCTGAAAGCTTTATAAATTCTCTACAAAAAAGATTCTGAAACAATTTTTGATTAGGTGATGTCAATCAAATATTTTTTTAACAGACATGAGAAGTTTTGGGAACTTCGTATACTTTCATTAATATCGGAAAACGGTTGAAAATCTTGGGAAGCGAAAGGTTACCATTCGAAAGCTTACTAAATGCTCCACAAAAAAGTTTCTGAAGAAAGTTTTGAATAATCGATGTCAATCGGAGAAATAAGTGCTTAAACTTTGAAGTAATTGATTTCGTTTATTCGAACGGTTCTTTTTGTCTGTTTTTATTCCTTGTTATTTTTTAATTGCTTATAGTTGGGTAATGTATTTGAAAATAAAACAGATTAAGTAAAATAAGAAAAACAATTCATTGTTAGAAATATAGCTTGCCAAGAGAAAGAGATTCGATGACGTCTTTTGAATATTTTCAATTGCCTTTATGCTGTTGGTTTTTTTATTTTATTTTTTAATTGATTTTATTTGTAGAATTATTACTATAGTAAAAGAACACAAGAATATGTGAAACATTTTGATATTTTCCAATTCCTTGAAACGCATGAAATGAAGTATCGGTAGAAGAGGATTCTAGGGTCTGAGTGCGGACCCGACCAGGTAAAGCCATAAAACCCCTTGAACAAAGGCCGAGGAAAATATTATCCCCAATGGTTACTTAACTGTCAACTTTGGTCTTCCTCTGCCTCCCGGCATTTCCATTGGCATGTAGTATCTTATTTCTTTGTAAAATTAATTAATGTTACTATTAGCTACTATAGTTTTCATTGGTATGTAGATTCTTATTTCTTTGTAAAATCAATTAATGTTACTATTAGCACCTATTTACTTATATAAACTTCAGTAAAATAGCCTTTTTTTTCTTCTTTTTGTGTTATGTTTCTATTGATTTTCATTCTACTCATTCTAAGAATTTAAGACGAAATTGTTCTTTTATAATAAGTTAATTGTATTTATAGTTCTGTTACTTATCTCAATTATAAACTTTTTTTTTTTTTGTTTCTGTATTAATTTCTGTTTTTCTTGTCATTTTAGCTGACGAAGGCTACCAATGAGTAGCCGAAACGTCCTAAATATAGATTTTTTAACAAAAATCTTATTGAGGTTTCTTTAGCCGAATCCCCACCGTTCCATCTTTACTTATCATCCATTTTCATGGGAAAAATATTATCTGTTTCTATTCTAAGCTTTTCAAATGGCAATAGGGATATAACAGGAACCGTGCTAAGATGATGCAGTTCCTGCGAGTCGGACTTTTTTTCTTTATAATGCGTATCCCTGATGAAATTTGAAAAGCTTAGAATAGGACTCGTAACATTTCGCGTAAAACGAAACCAAAACGCTGAAATACCATGTTATTCGACGGAAACGATCCTATCGAAAGTTACTACCGGGATCATTTTGTAGGAAAAGTATTATATTGTTAGAGATATAAATTGTCACTTGGTGGACTGGGATGGGAAGGTGGAGGCGCCTCTAGCCAGTGACAGCCTTGCTGGGTTGCCACTCCTCCCTCTCCTAGTCCCGCGCCTAGGCAGAGCGCGATGGTTTATCTAAGCCAACAAATTCTGAATGAATGAATGAAAAAATAATTTATTTCGGGACTTCCTCCCATCAGAATAACAAATAGATACACAAGTTTGAATAAACAAATCTAACATAAAAATATAATTATACTTAAAGAAGAAACAAAAAAAAGGAAAAGAAAGTCCGACTCGCCGGAACTGCATCATCTTAGCGCGGTTGTTCGGCCTTTGTTCAAAGGGGTTTATGACTTTACCTGGTCGGGTCCGCCAGACCCCAGAATCCTCTTCTAGAGATACTTATTTCATATGTTTCAATGCATTGAAAAATATCAAAATTTTTCACATTTTCTTGTGTTCTTCTACTATACGTAGTAATAATTCTACAAATAAAATCTATTCTGTTGAAATGTCTGTGCTTGATTTGTCGTCATCGATGACGGTTATCTACATTCTCCTAATTATTTCTGACGATTTCGACCTCCTCAGGTGTTAATCGTCTCTTTGTTGCCTGCAATTCACATTTTTTTCACCAGTAATTACCTCTGGGGATGAATTGATCAATCAAATAGGAAGTCTTAAAGTACCGCTAATTATAGGTCACAATTAGTTTACAAATAGGCTACGCATTTAAATTATGTTTTATCGGTTAAATGTACTTTTTTTTTAAATCAAAATATATTTCTTTCTATTGATTGATAGGTATAGAAGTTTATTAGGTACCGTAAAATGGAGTCACATTAGTGTGATTAAATTGGTACAAAACTATGCTGCTAGGATATTTTCCTATATATCCTATATCCTAAATATATATATATACAGTAGAACTTGGATAATTCGAACCCCTAGGGGCCGATAAAAAAGTTCGAATTATCCAAAATTCGAATTGCAAAAGTTTTCGAAAATAAAGGGGACATTTTTTGATTTAAAAAAAATACTCTTTATTTAAAGAACAACATACATTTCATCAATTGATGATTACGTAAATAAGTAATAAATAATTTATCAGAAAAGTAAAAATAAAAGTTTACTGTTTTGAAAAAAAGTTGTTTTCATGGGCAAGAATTTTTTATTTATTTTTCAGTTAAGTCGGTAAAGTGTTAAGAGGAATTCCAAAGTCCTTGGCAATTTCAGATTTTTTCTTTATTCGTTTTTCAACTTCCTTAATCACAACTATTTTCTCTTTAAAATTAAGAATAAGAAATGAAGATCGGAAATGAAATAAGTGGGAAGGAATTCTATGATAAAATGACAGGATGGTGTATGTAACTACAACCCTCGGAAAGGAGGAAGCGCGACCCACCACTTTGCAGAACTCCTAGAGTCCAAGAACTAGACTATGAGACCGCCGCGCTTCTTGTCCCGGAACCCCTACATCCGTATCTTACTATCCTTCTTACCTGAGGGGAGAATATTTTCACAAGATTTAAGATCGACCGGCTCTCTGTCCACTTCCCATTGGAGGTACAGACTCGTCAAAAATTCGAATTATCCAAAATTTTATTTGAATTAACCACGATTTTTTTACATTGTTTATGCCCTAAATTCTAGGGACCGAGAGAAATATTCGAATTAAAGACGATTTCGAATTATCGAAGTTCGAATTATCCATGTTCCACTATATATATATATATATATATATATATATATATATATATATATATATATATATATATATATATATATAAATATTCATTTCCACGTATTTCTGACCTTTATTAACGTATATTTAGTTATTTTTTAAAAATATGGCACAGGTCAAAAGAATAGTACTCCATTTTCTATGTACTATGTTATTGTGGCCCTATATGTTTCGTGGCCTTCACGCCACCTCCTCAGGGGCCATTAAATCCCCATGGTTGGTCAGCCACCCATATTACGACCACACCCATATATATATATGAATTGTCTGATTTTGATGAAGTTTGTTAAAAAAAAATGGCTGCATTTTTGTTTTCGCTTTAATAATATTTTCTGTTTGTGCGTTGAAAAATTATTGTATCAGTTTTAAATTGATCGAAACTAAGATATTTAAATTTTTGTTACGTTTGGAGCTTAGGAAAAAAAATTATTAACAGTCAAGATCAGTTTTGGCATTATCGTAGATTTTTTAGATAACCCAAAACGTAATTGGTTAATTGTTGTAGGCGGAAGGTAATCATTAGAAAGCTTACTAAATTCTCTACAAAAAGGGCTTTAAATTAATTTTCGATAGGACGAGATCAGTCGGAGAAATTAGTGCTTAAAACTTCGAAAATGTTAGTTTCATTGCTGGTATTTTTGTTTGTTTTCCTCAGATTTTAGCACTTTCCTCCGAAGGAAAGTAGCTATTGAGGTTGCACTCATGACGGAATTTTTGAAAAAATTTTCAAATCTTTATTGATCCTACCTGGTAGACACCGAAAATGACCCCCATCAAAATTTATATATATATATATATATATATATATATATATATATATATATATATATATATACATATATATATATATCTGTTAACACGATAGCGGCGGCCAGAGTTTTTGTTTTTTCGTCACAAAACTTGGTATATAGCATTCCGAACGATTGAACGAGTTCGTTAACCACCAAAATCGGTCCACCGGAAGGGGGGGTTTACCCCGAACCCAAAACACTAATTTGACCATGCCAGCCGTAATACTTGTTATATTTTAACGAAACTTGGCATTCGTAGTGGTAATGTAGAGAAAAAAGTGAGATGTAAAAATGAACTAAATCGGTTCATTTGGAGAGGGGGGGGGGATTTACTCCGGACTCACAATACCAATTCGCCACTACCAGCCGTGATTATTGGTATATTTCGACAAAACTCGGTATTCGTAATGGTAATCTATAGGTAAATATGTGTTGTATAAATAAATTAAATCGGTTCATTACCGGGGGGGGGGGATTTACTCCGGACCCAAATTACTAATATACTCATACCGGTCGTAATTTATGCTGTATTGTAACGAAACGCGTTATACGTCGTGGGTAACTCATGAGAAAGAAGTGTAGTAAAAACGAGTTGAATCGGTCAATCGGAAAGGGGGATTTACTTTGTAATATATTTCAATAGAAAAGCTCGCCAGACGTAGGTTCACAAAGGCGCCGCAAGGAGCGCTTTCTACCACTAGAGGGACTGTATCCTGTTCCTGCGTTAGATCAAAATACGATAATATGAGGTTTTTTGTATTTATTACGTAGTGTAATAGGTACCATGTGTAAACATAACTCTGAAAGCAAATTAATAATTTATCAGTTACTCATTACACAATTAAAAGAGAACTATTCATGTTTTTATTTCATTTATGTAGGATATTTTAAGCAAATTGTTCTGGAAAGCAGTCTACACTACCCAAATTCTGAGGAAAGTGCTTAGTTATGCAGCTCCTGCGTGGCGGACTTTTTCTTTTTTTTTATTTTGCTGACTAAATAATGTCGCTAGTTTCTAAATAAATGAAAATATTAGTAATTTACTTATAGAATGACAAACGTGCTTGCTTCATAGGCGGCTTTAGAGAAATATTTCTGGGGGGGGGGGGCTAATTTACTATGGGCCGTGCCTGGGGGTGTAGAAAACAATTTTTATAACCAGGCACCTGGAAATCATTAAGGAAGTATTTGATATACTAAGAACATACATTAATTAGAACTTATTACTATTAATTTGCCTAAACAATCGATTTTTCTAAATTAATCGAAAAAGATTGTGAATTTTGATTCTGGGGGCTAAGCTCCCCCTTGAGCCGCCACTGACCTGTTGACGCATTAAAATATATTACATACTAACTGTTACCCGGCGTGCCATGCTACACCTACTTTCTGCATATAGAAAAGCCTAAATAAATTAGAAACCAAATAAGTATTATTAAAATCTAATAACACGAATCTGTAACTGTTATGAACCCGTGGCCTCCTAACTGTGAGTCCTAGACGACTTTGACCTAACCTATAACACCCCCCGTATCAAGACATACATGTATACCAAGTTTGGTGAAAATCGGTCTAACGGTGTGGATTTGTATAAAAAGAAACAACAACATACAGACAGCAGCTGGTAGACGTCTTTCACCTGGCCTATGACAATCCCCTGATCAAGACCAACCTGTGTGCCCAGTTTGATCAAAATCCGTCAAACGGTGTGGGTTTGTATAAAGAACAAACATACAGACAGCAGCTGGTAGACGTCTTTCACCTGGCCTATGACAATCCCCTGATCAAGACCAACCTGTGTGCCCAGTTTGATCAAAATCCGTCAAACGGTGTGGGTTTGTATAAAGAACAAACATACAGACAGACATCTGGTAGGCGTTTTTGACTTAGCCTACGACACTCCCCAGATTAAGATCTACATGTGTACCGAGTTTAGTCAAAATCGGACGAACGGTGTGGATTTGTATAAGGGACAAACATACAGACAGACAGCTGGTAGACGTTTTTGACTTAGCCTACGACTCTCCCCAGATTAAGAGCTACATGTCTACCGAGTTTAGTCAAAATCGGATGAACGGTATGGATTTGTATAAGGGGAAAACATACAGACAGACAGCTGGTAGATTTTTTTGACCTAGCCTAGGAGATTTCTCGTATCAAAACCTACCTTATTCCAAGTTTGGTCAAAAACGGCCAAACGGTGTGGATTTGTATAAGGAACAAATAAACAGACAAACAGAAAAACAGACAGACACGTGATTTTTATATATATATAGATTTTTCAACAGAAATGCGCCGAGGTGCGTAAAAAAAAGTATCAAATTCTAAATGTCATTAACGTAATCCCCGATTTTGTTTACCTGTTTCCGGATTATCATAAATCTTGATTTTTAATCTCGCTATTATCTTATCAATATGATTTATATACTACCAAAAGTAGACAGCGTCTATAATGGCTGTTGTTCCTGGATTTTATTGGGTTTTTTTCTGGTGTTGTTAATTTGGTGGTAAATCCTAATTGATTGAAGTGTTTTCTAAACCGGATATTGTTCCTTATTTGTTTTTTTTTTATTATTAATTTTTGTGCATCGGATGCTGAGGGCATTAGCAACACATCCAATTCAATTAATTACAATATATTAATGATATACACATATTTTGTATCTATATATTATTAATATACCTACACATATTATAACATATTATTTATCGTAGAAACAAATGCGAAGTATCGAATGTGAAAATCGCCACTTTCCAGAGTGAAAAAACTTTTATTCATTCCTTTGCTTTTGTGCAGTCAAATAGTCATCAGATTCTACCTTTTGACAGTGGTTACTTCCCCTTTCACTGAGTGAACTTAGATTCGAGAGTTTGCCGTACATCAGTTGAATATTGAAAATGTAAAATGCGTTTTTTCACATTCGATAATTGCATTATTAACTAAATCTACTTACATATATGATAGATTTTTTTTTATCATTTATTAATTTCTCCGATTTCACAATTTTTGTAGAGAGTTTAGTAAGCAATTATATATATATATATATATATATATATATATATATATATATATATATATATATAGGGTCTTTTTGCGAAGACCACATCCAGTTACTTTTGAAGTAGCAGTAGTGATTGTATCAGTGATTCAGCGCATGCGCATAACTCCTTTGCCTTCCTATTGGAGGATTCCGATGACCAATTGCATTCGTTCTTGCTGGGAGTAAAGTAACCTTCAACAGTGAATTAGCGTTTGTTTATGAAAAAGCTCTGTTTATGTTAGTGAGAAAAATGAGTCTTTTACAATTAGTTCGCGATGTTCCTGACAAAGAAAAAGGGATTGGTTTCTTACTCGGAAAAATTAATGGAATCCTATTAATTTAGCGAGTTGGATAGACTAGAGTCCCTAAAATTAATATAATTCTATTAATTGCGAGTTGGATTGACTAGGGTTTTCTTGGGATATCTTCTTGAGCGAGCGGAAACGCATAGCATGTAATGCCTAAAAAATGTAAAATATCCAAAAGAGAGAGAGAGAGAGAGCGAGAGAGAGAGAGAGAGAGAGAGAGAGAGAGAGAGAGAGAGAGAGAGAGAGAAAAGGAATAAAATAAAATAAAAACGTTGTTTGTTATCCTTCATAACCTGCAAAACAGTCAACTTTAATGCTTAATAACTTATTTCATAGTTGAGAGAATTGATTTTGATCATATTAACCTTTTTATTAATAAATATTGCGGGCCGTTATTCTAATATGAATTATAACCGTAGATAACGAGTCAAGAAGTAGTAGGTAACCAGCAAAGAACCTATAAGCTAATCAGTAAGCTTATCAGCGAGTACGAGTAACTGTTCTAAATCACTACTGCTACTTCAAAAGTAACTGGATGTGGTCTTCGCAAAAAGACCCTACACGGTTCCCGTCTTACTATAAGTTATTCATCAATTGATAAGTAACCAAAATATAATGATTCTTGACAATGGGGCGCTCCGGACAAGTGTCGAAAAACAGATAACCTAGAGATAACCCTCTATTTACCTATTACCTGTAACAGGAGTTTAACCGGTACATGTTAAATCTTGTTTTCAATTTGGAATTTCATTTGAAAACACCCATTATATTTGTGAGCATTACTAAGAAGTGTTCTTACTTGGGCGCTGATGGGTGAGGAGGCTGTGCAAGGGTTCGGGATATTATTACCTCGGATGTACCATCTACCAGGTTTAGAGTAAACCATATGAGGGACAAAATCACAGTCTATTTCTAGTAATTCAAGGTCTGTCATATAGTTTAAAGAATAAAATCCTTGAGGTCATAGGCGTATATAGAAAATAATTTCGGGGGGGGGGGGGCTTGGAGAATTTCGAGGAAGGGCTGAGGGCATTGGGGAGTATGTAATACTAACAATCTGGAACTTGGAATAGTTTGGCAACTAAAACGATATTACACTCAATAACAATTACTTTTTCTGAACTAAGTGATCTTATTGAATTTATTTTTAAGGTTTTCATGACACATTTTCATTTACTTCGAGGGGGGGGCTTCAGCCCCCGTAGCCCTCCCCCCTTATATAAGCCCATGAGTGAGGTACGCCTGTTGGTAGTTTTCTTGTTATTAATTGCTGGAAAGAAAATGAACCTTAAGATTTCTTAAAAGAATAATATATCTTGGAAGATTTATTAAATTACTGTTATTTCACCCGTAAAAGTATTTATCTCTTGAAGACCGAAGTAATGTCAAGAAATCCATTGCTAAGACACCACCTTGACCTGTCGGCAGATACTCATGTGCTAGAACTTGGTAATATGAAATAGTTTAACCAAATAAGGTGTAACATTAGTTCTCTATCCTTTTATACCTTGACTTCTTTACAACACTTCTTGTTTGAAGAGAGAGCTTCCAGGTTTTACTGTTCCTTATTCAGGTTGTGCTAGAATCAATTCCAGAACATTCCAAAAGGCAGTTTATTTACTTCTGCAGAGTCTTTGAATTATAGGTCGCCATTGAACGAGCTATTCTCCCTGACGTTACTTACGATACTGACGTTATTTAATTGTAGGCCTTAACATGTCCTCATACTTCATAAGTTTAATTGACGCACTGCCCAGATTCAGGGGCAGTCTTGACTACTCCGTTCGCTCTGAACGGGCAATCAAGATAAATCAAACACTCATGATAGTAAAGTATTTATTGCACCTGTGCGTTCTCTTTATCCTTATTGAGTTATCTTTGAATATTTATCTTGCCATGGACCTCAATGACAAACAGCGTTCACCTCCCATCGAACCTGTAATCTGTTAACGCTCAGAAAATAAAATTTAGATCAATAAACAAAATGACTTTGAGTAGTTGTCATCATGTAAATTTTACGAAGACAGGTATAGTTGGGATTCGGCTAGGAGAAAAAACGTCAGACTTTCAAAAAGAAATCTGTATTTTGGACGTTTCGACTGCAACGATGGCAGCCTTCTTCAGCTAAAAAATATATACAACTTATAAGTAAAGAAATTGTACAACTAGTAAGTAAAAGACAGGCAGAAATGAGCGGAGTATATATATCAATACAATAAATGTTAACCAATCTTATTTTTAAAAAAAAACAATGAAAAATACAGTAGTTGGAAAATAACCAACATGTAGAAAGTGTTGGTAAAAACAGTGAGAAAAAAAATTAAACAATAAAAACAACGAACATTTTTTATGTAGTGAAAAACAAAATCTATTTTATAAGTGAATACAATTTTTAACAATTAATATATAGATACATACCACTAGAGAATGCCTAGGGGGGAGGGAGGAAGACCTCGATGACAACTCAGGTAACCATGGTTGGAAGTATGAACGACCGCTAATACACAAGGGGTCTTTATAGTTAAGAAAAGGGGTGGGGGGGGGCGGGAAATCGGTGAAGATGAAAGGATCAGGCTGGGTTGTAAAAGGCGGGTTGTAAACCCAGTTTTAAGAGGTGTTAGGAGCTTTGGGACACACAGGTACAAAATTGTCTGGAGCCTGGGAACAAAGATAAAAGGAGGTCAGGACAATTTATGGAAGATGGAGGAGTAAGCAGGGGAGATGTTTTGTTTGTCGGTTTTGTAATTAATGTTATTGGGGTTTAAGTTAATGTGGACGCATTCGGAAATCTGTCGTTTAGTGGTGTTTCGTTCAGTGGAAAGTATTTTAGTGTCGTCAAAGTTGAAAGTGTGTTTTTTAGTTATGGCGTGTTTTGCGAGGGCGGATTTGTGGATTTCTTTGTTTTTTATTGTCCGTTTGTGTTGTGTTATGCGGGAGTGAATATAATTTTTGGTTTCACCTATGTATACAGCAATACAAGAGGGGGTTTGGCAGGGTATTTGGTAAACAACGTGGGTGGCGCAGTCATAGGGAAGGGGATCTTTGAGTTTGGTGTACAGTGTAGTAAGTTTGTTAGTGGTTTTTAACCCAAAGTTTAGTGACGGGAGGGCTTTTTTTAAAGTCTTTGTAAGTTTTTCAGTCAGTCCTGGTGTGTATGTCAGGGAACGAAATATCTGGAGGGAGGATTCGAGGGAGGTAATGGGGGAGGTGGCATTGAAGGATTGGGATTTTATTTGTTTTATAAGCCGGTTTATGAGGTTGGGGGGGAATTGATTCAGTGTTAATATTCAGGTTTTCCTGTGGAAGGACTCATGGGATAAGGAGAGGGTGCGGCGAAGAAGGTTCCGAGCTATATTGATTTTCATGTGGTAAGGATGGGAAGAGTGGAAATTGAGTAAACGTCCAGAATAAGTGGGCTTAGTATACCAGTTTGTGATGATAGTGCCGTCAGTCTGTCTGATAAGTAGAACGTCCAAGTAGGGGAGTTGTTGGTCTTGTTCAGTCTCCACCGTAAATTGTAGTCTGGGATGATAGGAGTTGAAGCAGTCTAGTATGTCAGTTAGTCTATCGGGGTTGATAATTAGCAGGAGGTCATCTACATACTTGCAAATGAAAGATATGTCCTGGGGGAACTGTGGGACGAAAGTGTTGAGTAAGTCAGTAAGAAAGATCGAGGATAAGTCTGGGGCAAGGCAGTTTCCCATAGCTAACCCTTCGATTTGTTGGTAAAATTGTCCGTTGTATTTGAAAAAACCACTGTTGACGCATAATTTGAGGCTGTCAACAAAATATTGAAAAGATAGGGGGCTGTGCGGTTCTATAGAGGACCAATTATTTTGGATAATTTCTAACGTTTTTGTTAGAGGGACGTTGGTAAAAAGGGATGTGGCATCAAATGAGATCAGGATATGTCCGGGGGGTACAGTGAAATTAGATAATCTTGATATAAGATCGTAAGAATTTTTTATATCGTACGGGTTATTATGGCTTAAGGCTTGTAACGCGGGGAGCAAAAATTTACTCAATTTGGAAGAGGGAGAATTAATATTCGAAATGATGGGTCGGAGGGGGTTTCCAGGTTTATGAATTTTAGGGAGGCCATAAGCACGGGGCGGGAGGGAGTTGTGAGAAATTAATAGGCGGTGGGTCTTTCTGTCTATTTCTTTCACCTGTAGGAGTTGTTTGGTATGTTCATTAAATTGTCTTTCCAGTCTGAGGGTGATGTCTTTGGGGATAGATGTGTACGTATTAGTGTCGTTAAGTAAGTTGTTCATTTTGTTGTCGTAGTCAGTTCTGTCCATTATGACCGTCACGTTCCCTTTGTCAGCTTTGGTGCAAATAATCTGTTTGTCGTGTGAGTGTAGGAAAGTTCTGGTGGCTTTCAGATCTTTGTAGAAGTCAGTGGAAAGGTGGGTGGGATTAGGGGACGGAGTTTGTAGGAAATTAGTGATGGAGTTAACTATTTGGGAACGGGTTAAGTCTTCCTCCTTACATGGTAGGGTTTTTAATATATACTCTACGTCTGTGATTATTTTAGGTATATTATTATTATTAGAACTAGGGGGCAGTGAAAACTTATCTCCTAGACTAAGAATATGATTAACATGTGGGGGGAGGTTGACCGAGGATATATTCTTTACCCATTTTGTGTTACCTTTGGGATGATGGACGTTAATTTGGTAAGTTTTATTAAATTTTTGGAATAACTTGATTTTTAATTTAGATTTTAAATTGTTGGTTATGTTAGAGACAAAAATTACTATTTCATCGAAAAGGGTTTGGTCAACTTCCCCTCTTAACAAATTGTATTGGGATTCTAATAGATGTTCCAATTTTCTTATTTCATAATTTAAGTTCGCTATTTCTACGTTAAGCAATTTTTTTTGAAATTGTAATTTGGCGTTTACAAACTGCTTATGAGCTGGAGAGAAGTTGTTGCATGGGTTAATGTGGTTGGTGGCTGTAGAAATGTGTGACGGTAAAAAATGGTGCGGCTTACACTTTAGGAGGAATATCAAACCTTCTTTCTTCTTAACCAAATTCTTCGCTAATTTGGAGATCCGGTTGATTAGTGGTTTCGCGTCTTTTGGTGCACGTTGGCACGGTCCCGGGAAGTTCATAGTGTAGATGGAGATAGTTAGCCGCTGTAGAGATACGAAGACAGGTATAGTTGGGATTCGGCTAGGAGAAAAAACGTAAGACTTTCAAAAAGAAATCTGTATTTTGGACGTTTCGACTGCAACGATGGCAGCCTTCTTCAGCTAAAAAATATATACAACTTATAAGTAAAGAAATTGTACAACTAGTAAGTAAAAGACAGGCAGAAATGAGCGGAGTATATATATCAATACAATAAATGTTAACCAATCTTATTTTAAAAAAAAAAAAAAAAAAAAAAAAACAATGAAAAATACAGTAGTTGGAAAATAACCAACATGTAGAAAGTGTTGGTAAAAACAGTGAGAAAAAAAATTAAACAATAAAAACAACGAACATTTTTTATGTAGTGAAAAACAAAATCTATTTTATAAGTGAATACAAAGTGAATACATTTGTATTCACTTATAAAATAGATTTTGTTTTTCACTACATAAAAAATGTTCGTTGTTTTTATTGTTTAATTTTTTTTCTCACTGTTTTTACCAACACTTTCTACATGTTGGTTATTTTCCAACTACTGTATTTTTCATTGTTTTTTTTTTTTTTTAAAAATAAGATTGGTTAACATTTATTGTATTGATATATATACTCCGCTCATTTCTGCCTGTCTTTTACTTACTAGTTGTACAATTTCTTTACTTATAAGTTGTATATATTTTTTAGCTGAAGAAGGCTGCCATCGTTGCAGTCGAAACGTCCAAAATACAGATTTCTTTTTGAAAGTCTGACGTTTTTTCTCCTAGCCGAATCCCAACTATACCTGTCTTCGTATCTCTATAGCGGCTAACTATCTCCATCTACACCATGTAAATTTTAGTTTTAGATCTAGGTTTAAGATTAAATCCGGCAAATGTTAAAAGGAACTAGCGAAATCTGTAAATATAATCTTTAAAATTGAGGGACCAAGAAGTCAAGGGGTCTGAATGACATTTCTGAAAAAAAAAAAAAAAATGAGTTAGATACAGAAATGGGTTGTGAACACAGTAATCTTGTGGGTGGTAAAGAGATCCAAGTGATTTTCTTGACGGTTGCTGTCACCTAGCTTGTGTTCTCTTGAGTATAGGCACTTTTGTAATATCTAGTTTCCTAAGCCCAGAAGAAAATTAAGAGTTCTACGTGCGGATTCTCCAATTCTTTTTCATATTAATCATAAACCGGATGATGTACCTATTATGTATCATCGATAATAAACAGCTAAGGACTCGGAGGATTCGTCTAGTATGATAGGAACTGTAACAATTTAGCTTTTGCTATTACCACATATGTTCAAATTTGACTCCATTTTCCTCAAAACATTGTGTTTGTTACTTAGACCCGTTGACCGCCATTATTTTCTTGGCTTCCGCTCCATCATAATATGATATTATTAATATAACCTATTATGTTAAAATAAGTTTTTGAAACTTTCTTATCCCTAGTGCCATTTGTATAGTTTGGAAGTGACATAGTTAGCATTTCGTGGAAAAAGTAAACACCTATTCCAAAGCCACCTTGAAGAAAAGTGAGGAATGCCGCGTACACTTCCCATCTTCTGAGGAATGGTGGCTACACTTCCCATCTTCTGAGGAATGTTGGATACACTTCCTATCTCCTGAGAAATGTTGGATACACTTCCCATCTTCTTAGGAATGCTGGGTACACTTCCCACTTTTTGAGGAATGTTGGATAGACTCCCTATCTCCTGAGAAATGGTGGCTACACTTCCCATCTTCTGAGTAATGTTGGATACACTTCCTATCTCCTGAGAAATGTTGGATACACTTCCCATCTTCTTAGGAATGCTGGGTACACTTCCCACTTTTTGAGGAATGTTGGATACACTTCCTATCTCCTGAGAAATATTGGATACACTTCCTATCTTCTGAGGAATGGTGGCTACACTTCCCATCTTCTGAGGAATGTTGGATACACTTCCTATCTCCTGAGAAATGTTGGATACACTTCCCATCTTCTTAGGAATGCTGGGTACACTTCCCACTTTTTGAGGAATGTTGGATAGACTTCCTTTCTCCTGAGAAATGTTGGATACACTTCCCATCTTCTTAGGAATGGTGGCTACACTTCCCATCTCCTGAGAAATGTTGGATACACTTCCCATCTTCTTAGGAATGGTGGCTACACTTCCCATCTCCTGAGGAATGTTGGATACACTTCCCATCTTCTGAGGAAAGCTGGGTAAACTTCCTACCCTCTCGGGTTGACATTGACAATTTTCAAAGGAGCACCAACAACGAATGCTATTCAAAGTATTGAATTTACTAAAGAAATTATCTATCTATTTCTAAAGAATATACAGAAACATTTTTTTATTTCCTCAAGAGGAAAATAAAAATGTGTGATGAACAGGAGGAAGTGCCGATCTCCGACTGGGAAGTTATTAATTGTTAGAAATGATAATTTACATCCAGACAGTTTAGGATAATAGTCTTCCGGAAGCTCAAGGATAGCTAGAATCGAACAGGTAGGGGACTGCCTTCTTTCAATCTCTAGCTAATAGTAACCAAGTATCCTTATACAATATATATATATGTATATATATATATATATATATATATATATATATATATATATATATATATATATGAATATATGGAAAACTGGTAAGCAAACACGCTTTTTGATTAAGTAAGCCTCTGTCTTCCATGTTAAATAGTGAATCTTTCATGCAATATTTCGAAAAGGATTACGGCTTGGATGGTCCTATCTTTTTCCAATTCATAGGGAACACTTTAATTAACATGAAGGCAAATTTATTAAAAAAATAGTTCCGAAATGGAAGCTTAATTAATTTACTTTAGGTCGTTTATTTAATTTACTTCAATTGATACATTGCTCAAATAAAATACGGGGAGATTTTTAAGGGTTGTATTTTGGGATTTTAAGGATTGGATCAGTTCAAGAATCACCTGCGAAGGCCTTGGGCGAATTTTTGTATAAAAACTCAAAGATTGTATGCATTAGAAAACATATTAACTACTAAACCCCGTTTTTAGAAAAGTCATAACTTCTCTCCAAATGGACCAATCGAGTTCGTTTTGAGTTTTGGGGGGTGGGGCTTAAAGAAAAAGTGCTGGGTTTTTTTCTGTCCCCGGATTTGGATTCTTTTTTTTTTTTTTTTTTTTTTTTTTTTTTTTTTTTTTTTTTGTGTGGCTGTGTTATTTTTATTAAAATTTTAACGCCTTCTTACACATTACAAAGATTTTGGCAGCCTTTTTAGCCAGGATAGAGCTGATAATTGTTTTCCTAAGAAAAGCCATCAGCCCTAGTGGGAACACGACCTTAGGCACAAGCCTTAGTATTCAGGCCTCCTGGGGAATATATATATATATATATATATATATATATATATATATATATATATATATATATATATATTTAGATGGAACGGCATTTTTCTCCAGCGGTGGTACTCCTCCTCACTTCTTCCCGGAATATATTTGCCTTGGCTACCACCGAGGAAGAAACAAGTACCTGGCTGAAGAAGATGGAGATGAATCCATCGAAATATTCCGGGAAGAAGTGAGGAGGAGTACCACCGCTGGAGAAAAATGCCGTTCCATCTAAAAATACTATCCCAGCGACGAAAAATAACATCAAACATATATATATATATATATATATATATATATATATATATATATATATATATATATATATATATATATATATATATTCGCCTAAAATAGCTCCTTGCAATCTGAAAGTAGAGAGCTCTTCGCCTTCCCCTCTCTTTTATTTGGATTGCTCATGTTCTTGCTTCTTATATTTTTATACTATTTAGTATATTAACTTTTTCCAGTTTTATATTTATATACAGTTTGTATGTTTGAAATATTTGGGGCGAAAACCCTGGTCGTCAGCACAGGGCCTAATAAAGCTTAAAATATCGAAGTAAATACAAAATAATTACTTCTTTCTAACAGCGCAGGCATCCCCAAAGAAACTAATGTTAAGAAAAAAAAGTCCGACTCGCAGGAACTGCGTCATCTTAGCGCGGTTCCAGTTTTTTTTTTTTTTTTTTTTTTTTTTTTTTTTTTTTTTTTTTTTTTTTTTTTTTTTTTTTTTTTTTACGGCACATCTACGTCTAGGTCATTAGCGCCGACATCCAGGGTGTAGCGAGGAATTTCACCAGCGAGCCGTGGGATGATAAAATTCCTGCCGGAGGTTGGGAATCGAACCCACCATCTCCCGCTTATGAATCCAAGGCGCTAGCCATTAGACCACGGGAGACCCCGGTTCCTGTTCTATCCCTATTCTCATTTGAAAAGCATAGAATAGAAACAGATAATATTTTCCTCGGCCTTTGTTCAAAGGGTTTTATGGCTGGCTATACCTGGGGTCAGGTCCGCAAGACCCTAGAATCCTCTTCTACCGATACTTCATTCCATACGTTTCAATGAATTGGAAAATATCAAATATTTTCACACATTCCTGTGTTCTTTTACTATAGTAATAATTCTACAGATAAAATCAATTAAAAAATAAAATAAAAAAAACCAACAGCATAAAGGCAATTGAAAATATTCAAAAGACGTCAACGAATCTTTTTCTCTTGGCAAGCTATATTTCTAACAATGAATTGTTTTTCTTATTTTGCCTAATCTGTTTTATTGTAAAATACATTATCCAACTATAAGCAATTAAAAAATAACAAGGAATAAAAACAGACAAAACGAACAGTTCGAATAAGCAAAATCAATTACTTTAATGTTTTAAGCACTTATTTCTCCGATTGACATCGCCTAATCAAAACTTTCATCAGAACCTTTTTTGTAGAGCATTTAGTAAGCTTTCTAATGGTATTCTTTCGTTTACCAAATTCTTAACCTTTTTCGAGATATTAAGGAAAATATACAAAGTTACCAAAACTTTTTATGTCTGTTAATAAAATATTTTATTCTAACCCTTCCTTAACTCCAAACGTAACCAAAATTTCAACATATTAGTTTTAATGAAAGTAGAACATGCAGAAAATGTTTCAACTGAATCCCATGATTCTAAGTACCCAAACCAAAAACGGTATTCAAAAACTATTTTTCCAATTTTCTCGAAAACGGTTAAAGCTATCGCCTTGAAAATGGTTTCATTCGTTTTCCTAGCCCAAGAAGCCTACAAAAAGAGTACTTACAAGCTTATGAACTCAAAAACGTAAGCGTTACGATTTTTTCTGCGCGAATTTCGCCCCAAACTCCATCTTCCAGTGGGCGGATTTTGCTGGTTAACGAACTTGACCTTTCATATTGGACGACTGATTTTTGTACCAAATTTCATCAAAATCGGACCATTCGTCTTAGAGCTAGAGAGCGAACAGACAAATATATATATATATATATATATATATATATATATATATATATATATATATAAATATATACATATATATATATATATATATACAAATTTGAACCACCGTTATTTTCGGTCTCTAGGGGTTCTGAAACGCGAAATTTTCTTGTCGGCACTTCCGGATTGTTTCATTGTATCAACCTTATAAGCGGGGTTCCTCCCTATGGGGGAGGGAGGAACCGCGCTAAAAAAGAAAAAGAGGCCAAGTTCCAGGCCCCTCCCAAAAACAGTTTGCCTATAAAATTAATGATATCCTAGTATTGGGCCAAGTTTTAGGCTCTTAATGCCTTGTCAAGAACCTAATAATACCCTCTCACTTATTTGTGCAATTCAAACTTTGCCAGTTTTCGCTCAAGGATGACCTTTTAGCACTTTCCTCCGAAGGAAAGTAGCTATTGAGGTTGCACTCATGACGGAATTTTTGAAAAATTTCTTCGAATCTTTATCGATCCTACCTAGTAGATACCGAAAATGACCCCAGTTAAAATTTATATATATCTATATCTATTTATATATATATATATATATATATATATATATATATATATATTTATATATATATATATATATATATATATATATATATATATGCATATATGCATATATAGTTAAATATGTGTCCGTTAACCCGTTAACACGATACAGGCCAGAGTTTTTGTTTTATCGCCACGAAACTTGGTATGTAGTATTCCCTCATCAAACGATTTAACGAGTTCGTTAACCAACAAAATCGGTCATATAGAGGGGGGGGGGGGTTTACTCCGGAGCCAAAGTAGTTATTTGCCAATACCAGCCATAATATTTGTTATATTTTAACGAAACTCGGTATTCGTTATGGTCAAATGAAGAGAAAAATTTGTTATAAAAATAAACTAAATCGGTTAACTAGAAGGGGGGGGGGTTTACTCCGGACAGAAATGACTAATTTCCTTATACCGGTCGTAATTTCTGTTGTATCGTTACGAGACTCTGTATACGTCCTGGCTATCTAATAAGAAAGAAGTGTTGTGAAAATGAACTAAATCGGTCTATTGGAAGGGGGGGGGGTGTTACTTTTTACTGTACTGTTTGAATTGAAATCTTCTGCCAAACGTAGGTTCGCGAAACTCATCAAGATCAATAGATCAAAATGTGAAGCTTTGTGTATTTATTACGTAGTGTAGTACCCCACATACACAAGACTCTGGAAGGAAATTAATTATAAAATTAATAATTGAAACAGCTGCTCACAAAAAATGCAAAAGAGTAGAACAATTTATGTTTTTATTTTATTTATCTATCTAGGTTATTTTAAGCAAATTATTCAGGAATGCACTCGACACTACCCAATTCTGAGGAAAATGCTTAGTTATGCAGCTCCTGCGTGACGGACTTATTAACTTATTAAACATTAGGGCTCGTACAACTCCAAACGTTTTAATGGGCAATAATAATATCTTGTGCGATCAAAATCAAATTAATTTTCTTGAATT
The DNA here is from genome assembly GCA_946811695.1 of Gonocerus acuteangulatus. Taxonomy (NCBI): domain Eukaryota; kingdom Metazoa; phylum Arthropoda; class Insecta; order Hemiptera; family Coreidae; genus Gonocerus; species Gonocerus acuteangulatus. The sequence continues at coordinate 6,647,295 of OX328126.1, forward strand.
TATTGATACCAAAATTTGTTTTTTTCTTCTCTAATTTAGCTTATCTTATTATTTATTATTAACCTGATCCGTAGGTCCCAAGAATATCAAAGCTCTCTTGGTCAATTCATTGGCATCTCCAAGAATATCACAAAAAGAACCATGAATGTCCAAGTTGTTTTGAAAGGCTTCGTAGGCTCTGAATTCTGTGAAAAAGTGTTCAACCCTCAACTGGTAACATACGTCTGAGAGACGCCTATGTATAGTATTTTCCCGCATTGTGGTGCTTAGAGCTATTTGTAAAAGTAAACCTCCAGTATATGCTCACGTTAGATATTGTAAAAAACGCTAGTGAAATTTTAACCCGATCAATAGTATTTTGTGGTAGTAGTAAGGCAGTAACTATAACGTACACCGTCTAGTAGACGTGTGTTACTAATACCGCTCATTTTCATGTTCGTCTCTCAGACCTGTATTACTTGAAACGGTTTATTTACTACAATTTAGGTACGCACCAAATCAACAATAACCATTTAAAACAAAATTTAATTATTTTTCCTTTCTATTTATATTTTATTCCGTAACCAATTGCACATTTCCTTCCCAACGTTTCTGTAGTCAATGAGTTTTCTTCACTTGAAATAGTAAATCAATAGATGAACATAATTTGAATCATTGGCACTATAAGAAGAAAAAAAGGGGGGAATTCCGCCTAAAATTCTGATAAAGAAAGGTGACGTCGTTTGATAATTGTTGAACATCCAAGATGACGTCGACAAAATGGGACGAGATATTCTTGGGCTTGGGGAACGTGAAGAAATTGGCAGGTTTTAGGGAATTTGCGATCATTTTCCCAAATAGAAAACACGCCACTAAAGTCCAGACTCAAAAAAACACAAACAGCTTACAAATACATAAAATCTTGAATCCATTATGGCTAGAGTGTTCAACAAAAGTATGTAATACTTGAGCTCCAAGAGCGATGAATGTTTGCTTGTTTTTAGATCTGATTTTAATACGTAGCGATGAAAATTATTTTTTTAGTTATTTTAATAAACTTTACCTTCATTATAAACAGTTTTTCCAAAATATTTGCTCCCCAAAACATTTTTTACCATTCACACGTCTCACAGACGCATGTTACTTACAACGTACAAAATTTGGATGTTACCAGTTCCTTTTGAATAAGTAACCATTGTTAGATTGCAAGGTAGGGATTGTCGGGGTTCGGTCACTGCTATTTAATAAAACTACATTTTATCATAAAAATGGTTTTATTGTGCCGACGTTTCGGCTTGAACTTCAAGCCTTCATCAGGGCGATGGGAAGATAGAGAACTATTCCTCACAAATGCGGGATCATTTCTGAGGAATAGTTCTCTATCATTCAGAAATGATCCCGCATTTGTGAGGAATAGTTCTCTATCTTCCCATCGCCCTGATGAAGGCTTGAAGTTCAAGCCGAAACGTCGGCACAATAAAACCATTTTTATGATAAAATGTAGTTTTATTAAGTAGCAGTGACCGAACCCCGACAATCCCTACCTTGCATCATCTACGGTCAACCATCTCCTCTCAATTGTTAGATTGGTGTGTCTAATTCTTATCATCGACAGAAGATACCAACCTTTTCTCGCTTGGTATGTTGAAATGAGGTTTTCCATGCCGAGGCAGAGGTCCTCCATTTTGCGGTTTATAGTGTTATTAAGTGACTATAGACAATTTACAGTTTAGTCGCCATTTTATAGTGACGTCTTCTTTTTTTAAATAAAAAAATAAAATAAAAACCCACAAACCAATAAATATTAAGAAAATGTAATCCTTCATCAGTAGATTTTAGCACCTGATAAGATTAGCTGGAAGAAATATAGAAGAATTAATGAAGGATTGAAGAATTAATGCTTGCCGGATTAAAAGCCACTAATTCTAAGAGTATTATCAGCAGCTTATCATAATCAGCAATATTAGGAAGATTTTAGTCTTCTCTATCCCCTTTAAGTTCACTCTATAATACAGTGGAAGTTTTTTTTTACCAAAATGTTTCATCACTTCAAAAATTATGATATTACATTTTAAAATAAGTCTTATTCCTCTGAGCTTTTTGGCCAAAATTGAAAAAGTTCGCAGGAACTGCGTCATCTTAGCGTAATTTCGTTCATATAGTGCCATTAGTAAAGGAATAGAATAATTTATTGATAGGTTTTCATCTCTTGTGATAAATATAGAATTAACTCTCAAAGAGAAAGAAGATTTAAGGTGCCAAATTAGGAAACTGAAAGTATTCTAAGCGTAAATTATTCCATCCTCTTACTCAACGTTCGCTCTAGGAAACACTATAACCAATACGTTTCTCATTTTCTTAATAAAATACTCATTTTACTTTTAAATTATATTAAAAAAAAAAATACAACCAATTAAATAATGAGGAAAACATATACAAAACCCCGCTCAAAAGAACAAAACTAGCACGTTCAAGTTTTAAGCACTTATTTCTCTGATTGACATCGCCCCACCGAAAATTGCTTTAGAACTGTTCTTTTAGAGACTTTAGTAGGTTTACGAATGGTCACCTTCCACTTACCACGATTTCCCGATCATTTTCAAGATAATATATGAAAATCCGAAAAAAATTCCAAATCTATTATTAAAATATTCTTTTTTCGACTACTTCCTTAATTCAAAATGTGAAAAAATTTATTTAGGTGAATTTCAAACACGTTGAAAATATTTCAATTGAATCGAAAGATTCTAGGTAGCGAATCCAAAATCAGTTTAAACAACTATTTGTATTAATTTTTCTCGAAAGCGGTTACAGATATCGTCTTAAAAAGAGTTTTGTTCATTTTCTTAATTTTGAGAACCTGCTAATATAAGAATTCGAAAACTTAAGCGTTACAATTTGTTTCGCGCGAATTTCGCTCAAAAAAACCATGTTCAGATTAACGAACTTGACCTTTGAAATCAGAAAAAAGATTGTTGTACCAAATTTCATAAAAATTGGAAAAATATTTTGTGAAAAAGCGAACAGACAAATTTGTACCAACGTAATTTTCTAGATCTATGGGTTCTAAAACGTGTAATTCTTACTTGGCACTTTCGGATTGTGTCATAAGGTCAACCTTATAAGCGGTTTTTTCGTAAGGATGGAGGGAGGAACCGCGCTAAAATTAATAATTTAAAAATTAAATACAATTCCTACAGAATACAAACAATGCAATCCAAAATCCTTGGAAGAATATCCAATGCTCCTTACTATGTCTCGAACCTAACCCTCCATAATGACTTCAATATCCCCTTTATCCAATCCCTGGCCAAATCCTTGGAAGAATATCCAATGATCCTTACTATGTCGCGAGCCTAACACTCCATAATGACTTCAATATCCCTTTTATTCAATCCCTGGCCAAACCCTTGGAAGAATATCCAATGCTCCTTACTAGGTCTCGAACCTAACCCTCCATAATGACTTCAATATCCCCTTTATCCAATCCCTGGCCAAATGCTTGGAAGAATATCCAATGCTCCTTACTATGTCTCGAACCTAACCCTGCATAATGACTTCAATATCCCCTTTATCCAATCCTTGGCCAAGTTAGTCTATCAGAAGTTCCATTCCAATCTCCCTGGCCATCCAAATCCTTTGATATATTCTCTATCCTCCTTCCATAATCCACAAAATACTCATGGAAGACTGAAGCGGCGGTGGCCTAGAGACAATTTGTTATAACTAGAGCCCGGAAGTTAGGCATTTATTTTTGGTTAAAATAGGCAGGCAAAAAGGCAGTTAAAATACTGAAAATAAGCAGTACTGTAATTAAAATAGGCATTTATTAGGAGTGAAGGTAAAGAGGAATCTTACTCATTATTAATGAAAATATGTATTTTAAATACTCATTCATTTCTTTATTATCAATGTATCACAGAATTAGTGTACTTACTCTTAATTTCCTTTGTTACAAGGAACAACAAGATGCTTTTTCAAAGTATCAAATGTCATAGACCTCAGAAAAAAATGTTTTTCATCATGAAAAAACTTCCTCTGCATTATCTTATCATTTCGAAATCCGGAATACCAGGTAACTACACCATTGTCACAGCAAAAGGGGTGTGAGGAAGGAGACGTACTTCCCTCATCCTCTCTCTTTCCTCCTATTCATTATGCTTGTGCATTCCTTCTACTAAGGAAGGTTCTGTGATTTTTAACCCTTCAATTCCATCCATGGGTTGGGAAAATAAGCTTTCGAATAGATATTTGTGACGGCAATATGAAATATAATTTGTGCAACATATTTTGGTTTCGATGAAAAGTGCTTTTTAAAATGTTTAAATCGCAGAAAAAAATTGCATAACGAGCAAAAAAGGCAACGAAAGCCAAAATAGGCAAAAAAGGCAAAATAAAAATTGCCTCTACACTTCCAAATTGCACGAAAACCTACTTATTTCTATCTGATTCTTCAATATATCCATTCAGATAAAAAAGCCATTTTGCCTAACTTCCGGGCTCTAGTGATAACATGCCATCTGCAATGCTCAAAATTTATTGTTCTAGTGGGTTATGTAATTGTACATATTCCCATATCATGCCTCACAATGTTCCTGTCCCAAAACCAGCAAAATTACTCGAAATATGTATATCATATTGTTGTGATTTTCAATAAAGGGGTTTTTTAAAAAAAGAAGTTAAATGGCTTCCCCATCGAAGTGTCAGCAACCAAAAGCCCGTTGATATAAGACTTGGTGATTTACCGACAGAGTTAATATCATCATACCGCTATTCCATGAATGCAAATTAGCAAAATGGATTCTTAAGTTCGTCAACCCCTCGACCCGAAGGAGTTTCTTGTACGCAAGTTCATTGCTACTCACCCGTCTCTGGAGTTCAATGCTACTTCTGCTTTGTTCTAAGAAAGCTTTTTGGCTATCGTATTATTTTCTTACGATTATAAAAAAGTTTCGATATACAGTAGACTCTCCCTTATCCGGCGTTCTCCTATCCGTCGCTCTCTCTAATCCGGCGGTCTCCGAGAGGAATGAGTTCCTAGAGAACTTTCCCTTCCTAGCTAGCTGTTTCTACTAAGGCACTTGCGGCTGGAACGCCTGAGCAAGGATTTTCATATTTTGAATCTATTTTATAATTTGGTACCTAACTTTTAATTAATTATGCAAATAAATAAATATATTAAAATGGTTCATATTATTATATCCTCAAATAATAAGTAAAGATGGAATGGTTGGGATTCGGCTAAAGAAACCTCAATATGATTTTTGTTAAAAAAAATCTATATTTTTGACGTTTCGGCTACTCATTGGTAGCCTTCGTCAGCTAAAATGACAAGAAACCCCGAAATTAATACAAAAAAAAATTATTTATAATTGAGATAAGTAACAGAACTATAAATACACTTAACTTATAAAAAAACAATTTGGTCTAAAATTCTAGGAATGAGTAGAATGAAAATCAAAAGAAACATAACAAAAAAAGAAGAAAAAAGGCAGTATATTGAAGTATATATAAGTATATAGGTATACAGATGCTAATAGTAACATAAATTAATTATAACAAAGAAATAAGATACTACATACCTATGGAAATGCCTGGAGGCAGAGGAAGACCAATGTTGACAGTTAAGTAACCATTGTGGAAGTGTCTAAGAAAAAAGGAATCTACTAGGGTAAATGAAACGGAAACAAACCAGGTGGTGGGAGGTCGGTAGGGATCAAAGGCCTGTTTATGACATTTTATGACAGGAAAGGCGTTAATGGAAGGATACACAAGGGGCATGGGAAAATACTAGGTGGGAGGTCGGGAGAGTTTTTTTAACACGTCCAAAATATAGATTTGTTTTTAACAAAAATCATATTGAGGTTTCTTTAGCCGAATCCCAACCATTCCATCTTTACTTATCACCTCGACAGCTAACTATCTAATCATATTGAGGTTTCTCTAGCCAAACCATTCCATCTTTACTTATCACCTCGACGGCTAACTATCTAATCATATTGAGGTTTATTTAGCCGAATCCCAACCATTCCATCTTTACTTATCACCTCGACGGCTAACTATCTAATCATATTGAGGTTTATTTAGCCGAATCCCAACCATTCCATCTTTACTTATCACCTCGACGGCTAACTATCTAATCATATTGAGGTTTATTTAGCCGAATCCCAACCATTCCATCTTTACTTATCACCTCGACGGCTAACTATCTAATCATATTGAGGTTTCTTTAGCCGAATCCCAACCATTCCATCTTTACTTATCACCTCGACGGCTAACTATCTAATCATATTGAGGTTTCTTTAGCCGAATCCCAACCATTCCATCTTTACTTATCACCTCGACGGCTAACTATCTAATCATATTGAGGTTTCTTTAGCCGAATCGCAACCATTCCATCTTTACTTATCATCTCGACGGCTAACTATCTAATCATATTGAGGTTTATTTAGCCGAATCCCAACCATTCCATCTTTACTTATCACCTCGACGGCTAACTATCTAATCATATTGAGGTTTATTTAGCCGAATCCCAACCATTCCATCTTTACTTATCATCTCGACGGCTAACTATCTAATCATATTGAGGTTTATTTAGCCGAATCCCAACCATTCCATCTTTACTTATCACCTCGACGGCTAACTATCTAATCATATTGAGGTTTATTTAGCCGAATCCCAACCATTCCATCTTTACTTATCACCTCGACGGCTAACTATCTAATCATATTGAGGTTTCTTTAGCCGAATCCCAACCATTCCATCTTTACTTATCACCTCGACGGCTAACTATCTAATCATATTGAGGTTTCTTTAGCCGAATCGCAACCATTCCATCTTTACTTATCATCTCGACGGCTAACTATCTAATCATATTGAGGTTTATTTAGCCGAATCCCAACCATTCCATCTTTACTTATCACCTCGACGGCTAACTATCTAATCATATTGAGGTTTATTTAGCCGAATCCCAACCATTCCATCTTTACTTATCACCTCGACGGCTAACTATCTAATCATATTGAGGTTTATTTAGCCGAATCCCAACCATTCCATCTTTACTTATCACCTCGACGGCTAACTATCTAATCATATTGAGGTTTATTTAGCCGAATCCCAACCATTCCATCTTTACTTATCATCTCGACGGCTAACTATCTAATCATATTGAGGTTTATTTAGCCGAATCCCAACCATTCCATCTTTACTTATCACCTCGACGGCTAACTATCTAATCATATTGAGGTTTCGTTAGCCGAATCCCAACCATTCCATCTTTACTTATCACCTCGACGGCTAACTATCTAATCATATTGAGGTTTCTTTAGCCGAATCCCAACCATTCCATCTTTACTTATCACCTCGACGGCTAACTATCTAATCATATTGAGGTTTCTTTAGCCGAATCCCAACCATTCCATCTTTACTTATCATCTCGACGGCTAACTATCTAATCATATTGAGGTTTATTTAGCCGAATCCCAACCATTCCATCTTTACTTATCACCTCGACGGCTAACTATCTAATCATATTGAGGTTTCGTTAGCCGAATCCCAACCATTCCATCTTTACTTATCACCTCGACGGCTAACTATCTAATCATATTGAGGTTTCTTTAGCCGAATCCCAACCATTCCATCTTTACTTATCACCTCGACGGCTAACTATCTAATCATATTGAGGTTTCTTTAGCCGAATCCCAACCATTCCATCTTTACTTATCATCTCGACGGCTAACTATCTAATCCATATTGAGGTTTCGTTAGCCGAATCCCAACCATTCCATCTTTACTTATCACCTCGACGGCTAACTATCTAATCATATTGAGGTTTCTTTAGCCGAATCCCAACCATTCCATCTTTACTTATCATCTCGACGGCTAACTATCTAATCATATTGAGGTTTCGTTAGCCGAATCCCAACCATTCCATCTTTACTTATCATCTCGACGGCTAACTATCTAATCATATTGAGGTTTATTTAGCCGAATCCCAACCATTCCATCTTTACTTATCACCTCGACGGCTAACTATCTAATCATATTGAGGTTTCTCTAGCCAAACCATTCCATCATTACTTATCACCTCGACGGCTAACTATCTAATCATATTGAGGTTTATTTAGCCGAATCCCAACCATTCCATCTTTACTTATCACCTCGACGGCTAACTATCTAATCATATTGAGGTTTCTTTAGCCGAATCCCAACCATTCCATCTTTACTTATCACCTCGACGGCTAACTATCTAATCATATTGAGGTTTCTTTAGCCGAATCCCAACCATTCCATCTTTACTTATCATCTCGACGGCTAACTATCTAATCATATTGAGGTTTCGTTAGCCAAATCCCAACCATTCCATCTTTACTTATCATCTCGACGGCTAACTATCTAATCATATTGAGGTTTATTTAGCCGAATCCCAACCATTCCATCTTTACTTATCACCTCGACGGCTAACTATCTAATCATATTGAGGTTTCTCTAGCCAAACCATTCCATCATTACTTATCACCTCGACGGCTAACTATCTAATCATATTGAGGTTTATTTAGCCGAATCCCAACCATTCCATCTTTACTTATCATCTCGACGGCTAACTATCTAATCATATTGAGGTTTCTGTAGCCGAATCCCAACCATTCCATCTTTACTTATCACCTCGACGGCTAACTATCTAATCATATTGAGGTTTCTTTAGCCGAATCCCAACCATTCCATCTTTACTTATCACCTCGACGGCTAACTATCTAATCATATTGAGGTTTATTTAGCCGAATCCCAACCATTCCATCTTTACTTATCACCTCGACGGCTAACTATCTAATCATATTGAGGTTTCTTTAGCCGAATCCCAACCATTCCATCTTTACTTATCACCTCGACGGCTAACTATCTAATCATATTGAGGTTTATTTAGCCGAATCCCAACCATTCCATCTTTACTTATCACCTCGACGGCTAACTATCTAATCATATTGAGGTTTATTTAGCCGAATCCCAACCATTCCATCTTTACTTATCACCTCGACGGCTAACTATCTAATTATCACGCTCAAATAATAAGGTATTTCAAATAGATAAGTGACCGCTTCTAACTGAATTCTCTAATCCGACTCTACCCCGGTTTTCATATCGTCGATACAAATGCAAAGTATCGAATATGAAAAAACGCATTTTTCATTTTCAATTTTTCTGATTGCTGTAGGACTGATGTACGTTGTGGCAAACTCTCGAAAATTAATGAAAAATAAATATCAACTAAAGAAAATCAAAGTAACGAATGCGCATTAAGTCTAATTAAAACATATCGTAGGACAAAATATATATAATGTCATCCATAAGGTACCAACCACTTTTCAAATTCGATACTTTGGATTTGTATCGACGATATGTACTCCCGGGCCGACTGGAACACTTCATGTTTCACAACTCATAGATTACTAAAATAAAGGTCTTTCAAATTTGTGTTTGTGTGTATATATATATATATATATATATAGTGTCCAATGCTCCTTGATTCGTACGTAACAGCCAGAGCCACAAAGAATTGGAGGTTGACCCATGGATTTACTTGCGCGAAAATATCATCAAACTTTAAATACAAATGTCTTGAACAGTACACAGACTATATCAAGGCATTTTAAACCTTTAAATCTCTCTTTAAAAAAAAAGTCCGTCACGCAGGAGCTGCATAACTAAGCACTTTCCTCAGAATTGGGTCGGGTCGAGTGCATTCCTGAATAATTTGCTTAAAATAACCTTTATAGATAAATAAAATAAAAACATAAATTGTTTGCATTTTTTGTGAGCAGCTGTTTCAATTATTAATTTTGTAATTAATTTCCTTCCAGAGTTTTGTGTATGCGGAGTACTACACTACGTAATAAATACACAAAGCTTCACATTTTGATCTATTGATCTTGATGAGTTTCGCGAACCTACGTTTGGCGGGAGATTTCAATTCAAACAGTACAGTAAAAAGTAACACCCCCCCCCCTTCCAATAGACCGATTTAGTTCATTTTCACAACACTTCTTCCTTTTTAGATACCCAGGACGTATAAAGAGTTTCGTAACAATACAACAGAAATTACGACCGGTATAAGGAAATTAGTAATTTCTTTCCGGAGTAAACCCCCCCTTCTAGTCAACCGATTTAGTTTATTTTTATAACAAACTTTTCTCTTCAGTTGGCCACAACGAATACCGAGTTTCGTTGAAATTTAACAAAAATTATGGCTGGTATTGGTAAACAATTACTTTGGCTCCGGAGTAAACCACCCTCCGGATGGACCGATTTTGTTGACTAACGAACTCGTTTAATCGTTTGATGGGGGAATACTACATACCAAGTTTCGTGGCGTAAAAAAACAAAAACTCTAGCCTGTATCGTGTTAACGGACACATATATAACTATATATATATAGATACATATAAATTTTAACTAGGGTCATTTTCGGTGTCTACTAGGTAGGATCGATAAAGATTCGCAGAAATTTTTCAAAAATTCCGTCATGAGTGCAACCTCAATAGCTACTTTCCTTCGGAGGAAAGTGCTAAAAAAGAAAGAAAATAAACTGTGTATAATACGTGTCTTGTACTGGACCAAATAAAATTGGCTGCTTTATGATGATTTAGCTATAATCATAAAAAAACTGGAGTTAATTATATGCCTATAAAAACGCCATCTACGGATGAATATTAACGGGAAATTCACAGCTTGCTTTAGTGAGTTCTTGCTCTGGGTGAGGTCAATTGTTACTGAATGCTAGGGATAGGCGATAGTCGATAGTTGAGCACTATCGATAGGCCGATACTATCGGCTAAACTATATCGATACTATCGATAGCTATTCGATAGTGGCTTCCCCGATTCCTTACATACCTGTGTTATAAAGAATTTAATGTCATTTAATCGAATTATCTATTACTTGCAGGATTTGGTATATTTTTAAGATTACACAAAGGTTTAAAACGGAAATCGCATTTATTTAAATTTATAAAAAGCATTACCAAAGAATAAAATATCAAGAGGCACATAAAAGTACAATTATTTCAAACTATTTTAGTTGTGCTCCTTGAGCCGCTTATTACTAGAAAGGAAAAACAACTTTTCCGCTTGTCTTTGGCTCAGTCTGTTCCGCTGCTCAGAAATGATTGTTCCAGCGGCTGAAAATACACGTTCTGAGGCTGCAGACTAGCCTGGAACACAAAGGTATTTCCTGGCTACATTATGTAGTTGGTTGTACTCACCAGACGGTTATTTTTCAGTATTTAATTCACCAGACGTGTCAGTATTTAATACCACAACCCTCCAGATGACGAGAACTTCAATTCTAGAAAAATAGTAAAAAATCTATCGATATTCCATGACTATCGATAGCTACTATCGACAGTCATGAACTATCGATATATCGATAGTAACTATCGACTATCGAATAACCCTACTGAATGCTTCATTTACAGTAAAACCTAAAATAGAATTCCCAATGATCTAAGAAACCACTAAATACTCTTAAGCATAAATTACTCTAGGACAATTTATTAAAACTTATATACCACAAATCAGCTAGTTTGCTAAACCATATGTCTAAATTTCCATTAATGTGAATTACATAAGGACATAAATAATATGAGCTTAGAAAATTCTAGAACCACAACTAAATACGACTATAGTTACCACACACGATTTACCGCAATCCGGGTATATTTTTTTTATGGTTCTTCGTGCATCGAACAACGACCACCATTAAAATCACCCACAGTGGTTTATCTCGGCGCACGATACTGCAACAGGCCAAGCACATAGTGTTTATATAACACCAAGTATTACAGCCGGTTCAACCTGTTAAAGATAAACTTATATATTACACATGTTATTATTATTATAATTATATTATATTATATAACTAGCTGAATACCCGTGCTTCACCACGGCCGATAAGTATTTTTTATATTGAGTTAAATAAGATATCAAAATTAACGCTACTACATAATTTTGTACAGCTTATTATTGCACGGACTTTAAAATTACCCAGGAAACACCATGTAGAGGTAACCGTGCTTGGAGAGTAAAAAAAAAAAAAAAAAAAAAAAAAAAATACAACAACCGCTTAAAAAGTTAGGTAAACAGAGAGAAATACACGTTGAAAAGCATAAAACTAATAAATTTGAAGTTTTAAGCACTTATCTCTTCGATTGACATCGCCCCACCGAACATTACAACAGAATCTTATTGTAGAGAATTTAGTAACCTTTCGAATAGCCGCCTTCCACTTACTACGAGTTCCTAACCGTTTTTGAGATATTTTAGAAAATATACTGAGATCCGAAAACTTTGTATTACCATTCATACAATTTTTTCCATAAACTTCGTTTCTGAATACCCAAACAGAAAATTAGTTTTGAAAAATATTTCTATTAATTTTTCTGGTCAATGACTACAGAACTCGCTTTAAAAATGGTTTCATTCGTTTTCCTACGTTAAGGAATCTTTCGCACAAATTTCGCTCCCAAAACCATGTTTCAGTAAACGGATTCAACTGGTTAATGAACTTGATCTTTTAAATGAGAAGAAAGATTTTTGTACCAAATGTTATCAAAATCGAACCATTTTTGAGCCGATGAGGAACTTCTTAATAATTCAAACCCCCCTAAAAGTACTTAAACATTTGAATATCAAAAAAACCTTTCTTAGCGAGGGTTTACACTCTAAACGTATTGTCCGTGCAAAATTTCAAATTTTTGTGTCAAGTGGTTCGGGATATTATTACCTCGGGTGGGCCATCACCAGGGATTAAACTCTATAAGGGACAAAATCACATTTTATTTCTAGTAATTCAAGGACTGCCATTATAATGGAAATTAACCTCAATTAAAAATAATACTATGAAATAGATAATGTACGGTAACAGCTGTTCTTTGTCGTTCTAGCAACGCATGCTGCCTAGGCTTGCCTGCTCTAACCAGCAAAAACTTTAAACACCTCTAAAAATACATAAAAATTCGAATATCAAAAAATCCTTTCTTAGTGAGTGCCTACGTTATATAGGGATTGTCCATGCAAAATTTCAAAATTTTCTGTCAAGTGGTTTGGGCTGGGGGATGATAGGTCAGTGAGTGGGTGGTATTTGACAAATATATAGTAGATTAATTATACATTATATAATTAATAGATGTGAGTAAAATTGGAATGTTTCATAATTGCACATTGAAGCGTTTCTGATACAGGGGATGGAAAATCGGAATTTAAACGACTCACTCATCAAAATTATTAGGCGTAGAAATGTTACCGGATGATAGACATTAGGGTGTAATTAAAAGCAAAAATCCCGAAAAGTTGTGTTTGACTCCGCTTCCAGAGGGGTGACCGTTTTAGCGCGGTTCCTCCCTCCCTCCATAGGCAGGAACCCCGCTTATAGGACTGACCTCATGACGCAATCCGGAAGTGCCGACTTGAACATTTTACGTTTCAGAATCCCTAGAGAACGAAAATAACGGTGTTCCAAATTTGTATATATATATATATATATATATATGTCTGTTCGCTCTCTAGGTCCCAGACGAATGGTCTGATTTTGATGAAATTTGGTATAAAAATCTATCGTCTAACTTGAAAGGTCAAGTTCGTTAACCAGCAGAATTCGTCCACCGGAACACGGTTATTGGGCACAAATTCACGCGAAAAAAAATAGTTGCACTTACTTCATATGCTTGCAAGAACTCGGCCTAGAGAAACAAATGGAACCATTTTTATGGCGATTGGTTTAACCGTTTTCTTGAAAAGTGGTAAAATAGTTGTTGAATTAAGTTTATGGTTTGGGTACTTAGAATCATCGGATTCAGTTAAAATATTTTCTGAATGTTTGAAATTCATATAAAGAAAAATGTTTAAATTTTGGTTAATTTTGGAGTTAAGGAAGGATTAGAATAAAATATTTTATTTTAAGACATGGAAAGTTTTGGGTACTTCGTATATTTTCCTTTATATCTCGAAAAGGGTTGGGATTCTTGGTGAGCGTAAGGTTACCATTCGAAAGCTGACTACATGCTCTAAAAAAAGTAACTTTCGATTACTATCTATGTTCCTACTTTCCAAAGCTTATGACTTTCCAATGCTTATAACTTTCTAGGTACCTCTCTTTCTAGTTACAAATTAACTGTTACAGTAAGATTTATTTTTTCGGGACTGATATACTTCCAGAAGATTGATTGGCCTCTCAAACCTCCATGGTGATATTTCTTAAATCAATCACTCATTTCACTTCACTACGAGGTCTTTACTGACGGGCTGTGACTAAATCGGATCGGATCCGGTCGGGACCAATAGAGGCACTTACTTTGGCCGTTGTCGGTTCGGATCGGAAGAAATACAGGTCCAATGTAGGTACAATGTTATTGTACCAGAAGATTGAGCTCATTTTTAAATCCATGATAATGTTCTGATCTGAAAATCCCACAAAATGGAGCTGCCTCCTTATTGCTGTAAGGGACGGATTAGCAAGGATGGGATTTAAAGGAATAGATAATAAATATTTTAGAGAAGCGGAAATTCCTTTCAAAACTATAATTTACACTCACCTTACTATTACATACATAAATATCATAAAACATCGCTAAGATGAGAGAAAAGGTTGAGTGAGAGAGAGACAGCTAGATAGAGTTATCAGATATTATCATTTGGGGAGATTAGAGAATATTTTGGAGCTGACCTACCTCTCATCGCCATCTCGGCCAAGACCTCAGGAACGGGCGTGGACTCTGCCCCGTCGGAGGTAAGCCAGCTCTTTTTATACCCTTTTTACCCCAGTCCTGCTTTAGCAGGTGGCTGGACGAGAAACTCTTGTCAGGTCTTAAATCTTCCGGGAATCTTACGAATCAGCCACGTGCGGTCCCAACAACCCAGACGCAACGTTTGCGGATTCGTGGTTCTCACATCTCTAGAGATGGACAGCCAACCTTTTCTCTCATCTTTATACACTTAACAAAGACAACAGGAAAACGGGGCCTTACATCGCTTTGCGCCCGTCAATAGCCTTTATAAACTAACAAGCAAATAGAACAATGAACAGTACTAAATGAAGATGAAACGGGAAAAGTTCTGAATGAATATCGTGGAAGTATAGTATATTAATAACCCGAATCATTTCTAGAGATTTGTATTAAATTGGTGTAAAATTAATGGTTATTACAGCATTAGAGTGTTTCAGGCGTTCCGCTACAACGAACACCTGTTGCAATATACCTTGGTGACTAAAGGCACGTGGACTCACAGCAAAAACCAATTAGATTATTCCACTTTATTGCATTCTTAATTGGTGACAACTATATAAGTACAATTAAACTATAAGGAGTTCTTAATAATCACCAAAGTCTCTCATTTTAAAAGGTGGAACATGATACTTCAGCAACGCAAGAGCTTCGTAAGGCTGGATCTACACTGGACCCGTATTTCTCCCGATCCGATCCAATCCGATTTCGTTTGACCGATAACAGCCGACGTGAGTGCCTACATTGGTCCCGACCCGATCCAATCCGATTAAGTCACAGCTCGTCAGTAATGACCTAGTGAAGTGAAAATGAGTGATTAATTTAAGAAATACCATCTGATAATTCGATTAGGTTGAATGTTGGAGGTATGAAGGAGGAGTTGAGAGGCCAATCAATCTTCTCGAAGTATATTAGTCTCGAAAAAATAAATCTTACTGTAATAGTTAATTATTAACTGTTACACTACGACAAGAGAAGCATTAGTATTCATATTTTAAAATTATTTATAAGAGAGGTAGCTAGAAGGTTATAAGCATTGGAAGGTTATAAACATTGGATGGTTACGAACATCTTTCCACGTAATTTAATAAACAAGGGAAACAAAAAACAAAAATGTGAATTGACAAAGTTTTTCTAAATTTTATTAGCTTCCGAAATGGATTCAATTCGGTTAAAATGTAGAGGCTGTAGACCTTTTTGTAACAAAATATGTCGTTTGGCGCCATTTTGCTTCGTCGTTCCGAAATCGGTCTAGAAACAAGTTTGAACGACCGAGAATCGGTGGCCATGGGATCGGATAGGATCGGGTCGGGACCAATATAGGCACCTCATTGAGATTCGTGTGTTTGTTTTTCCTCCGACAGTCCGTGGCTATCGGATTGGATCTGGACCAATATAGGTGCACCCTAAGGAAGCAGCTCTGCTCACTTCAATAGTGGAATCACAGAAACTAAACCGATGTGTGAGATCCACTGTTGACTTTCCATCTGCGTACAGCCAACCCCTGCTCTTAAAATCTGAGAAATACAATGCCGTAATCAGCCTCGCAAACAAAAAAAGTCCGTCACGCAGGAGCTGCCTAACTAAGCACTTTCCTCAGAATTTGGGTAGTGTAGATTGGTTTCCAGAACAATTTGCTTAAAATATCCTACATAAATAAAATAAAAACTTGAATAGTTCTCTTTTAAATTTGTAATGAGTAACTGATCAATTAATAATTTGCTTCCAGAGTTATGTTTACACATGGTACCTATTACACTACGTAATAAATACAAAAAACCTCATATTATCGTATTTTGATCTAACGCAGGAACAGGATACAGTCACTCTAGTGGTAGAAAGCGCTCCTTGCGGCGGCTTTGTGAACCTACGTCTGACGGGCTTTTCTATTGAAATATATTACAAATTAAACCCCCGCTTTCCGATACCGATTCAGCTCATTTTTACAACACTTCTTTCTCATGAGTTACCCACGACTTATACCGCGTTTCGTTACAATACAGCAGAAATTACGTAGAAATTAAGTATGAGTATATTAAGAATTTGGGTCAAGAGTAAACCCCCCCCCCTTCTAATGAACCGATTTAGTTTATTTTTACAACACATATTTACCTGTAGATTACCACTACGAATACCGAGTTTCATCGAAATATACCAAAAATCACGGCTGGTAGTCGCGAATTGGTACTGTGGGTCCGGAGTAAACCCCCCCTTCTAATGAACCGATTTAGTTCATTTTTATATCTCATTTTTCTCTCTATATTACCACTACGAATACCAAGTTTCGTTGAAATATAACAAATATTACGGCTGACGTAGTCAAATTAGTGTTTTGGGTTCGGGATATATATATATATATATATATGCATATATATATATATATATATATATAGATATATATAAATTTTAACGGGGGTCATTTTCGGTGTCTACTAGGTAGGATCGATAAAGATTTGAAGAAATTTTTCAAAAATTCCGTCATGAGTCCAACCTCAATAGCTACTTTCCTTCGGAGGAAAGTGCTAATATCGGAGAAAATGAGATGCCATTCTATATTAGATTAAAATGTGTAGCTTCTTTAGTTACACTGACGATGGTAGATTCGGCTGAAACAGAGCCACTATTAGACTGTTTTTGATTTTTTTTGTATTTTTATATGAGCTTACTAAATTAAACGTCATGTTGATTAGATAGTTAGCCGTCGAGGTGATAAGTAAAGATGGAATAGTTGGGATTCGGCTAAAGAAACCTCAATATGATTTTTGTTAAAAAATCTATATTTAGGACGTTTTGGCTACTCATTGGTAGCCTTCGTCAGCTAAAATGACAAAAAGAACATAAATTAATACAGAAACAAAAAAAAGTTTATAATTGTGATAAGTAACAGAACTATAAATACAATTAACTTAATATACAAGGACAATTTCGTCTTAAATTCTTAGAATGAGTAGAATGAAAATCAATAGAAACATAACAGAAAAAGAAGGAAAAAAAGGGGGCTATTTTACTGAAGTTTATATAAGTAAATAGGTACAATAATTGATTTTAATAGTAATTAGTAACATTAATTGATTTTTCAAAGAAATAAGAAACTACATACCAATGAAAACTATAGTAGCTATAAAAATCATATTGAGGTTTTTTTAGCCGAATCCCAACCATTCCATCTTTTCTTAAATTAAAAATGTGATTAAAAGCGGATTTAGTTCATTTTAGTAGAAAAAGTCGTGAATTTTGTGTTTTCTTTAGAACGTGGCGCAATAAGAAGGCAGCTCCAAATCATTAAACCTGAGGCGGCCATTCTAAAAAAGTTTGGATAGGGTCCTTATGTACTCACTTACATAATTAGATGGATATGTTCGATAATCAAAAGAAAATTAAAAAAATATCAAGAAACTAAATTTTAAAACGTTAAATTTGCCAAAATTGTGAAAGAAGGAGCCCTTCAATTTTAGTTCATTAATGTTTATTTAAAGCAGTTATACCCAACGGTGTCTATATTGAACCCGATGAGGACCTGCATGGGGTCCTTGGGAGTGGAAAATTGAATTGGAGGTCTGTAATATGTGAACGGGAGGCCCGGTAGCCGTGAGTGTTAAGGCGTGAGCACTTAACCCTCCCAGCCAAAGGTCGTGGGTTCGATTCCCACTATGGGGTCGTGGCTTTTCTTTAGAAACAAGAAAAGGCGTCAGCTCTATCCTGGCTACAAAAGGGTACCTAAAAACCAATAGATAACCCGTCCCAAAATTCTTAATTAATAATAATGGACGTTAAAATTTAAATAATAATAATATGTGAACGATAGTACACAATATCAGATCTCATTCGAGAATGCCGTGATTAAGGAAGAACTTGAGGGGTACAATTTAAAGTTCGACTCACAGGAACTGCGTCTTCAAAGTGCGGTTCCGTTCTTATCTCTAGTCTAATTTGGAAATAAAGTAGAAACAGTTATTATTTTGGTTCGATCTTTCTTGAAAAGGTTTTATGATCTTACCTGAATGGGTCGGCCAACCCCGGAAAGGCCCCCGCATAAGGGCAGTTGGATATAGTCACAAGGTCTTCGAATCTCTCTCTTTCAAAGCTATATTTATAACAATAAATTGTTTTTCTTATTTTACTTAATCTGTTTTATTGTCAAATACATTATCCAACTATAAGCAATTAAAAAATAACAAGGATTAAAAACAGACAAAAAGAACCGTTCGAATAAACGAAATCAATTACTTCAAAGTTTTAAGCACTTATTTCTCCGATTGACATCGCCTAATCAAAACTTTCTTCAGAACCATTTTTGTAGAGCATTTAGTAAGCTTTCGAATGGTAACCTTCCGCTTACCAACATTCTCAACCGTTTTCGAGATATTAAGGAAAGTATGCAAAGTTCCCAAAGCTTTTCATGTCTGTTAAAAAAATATTTTATTCTAACCCTTCCTTATCTCTAAACGTAACCAAAATTTCAACATATTAGTTTTGATGAAATTCGAACATGCAGAAAATATAAACATGGATATCAGCTCATCTGTGTATGCCTGGCCGAATGAATTCCACCTGGCCAGCCCCGTGTTTTGAATACTGCCGTCAAAAGGTTAAGACGTATCAGAAGGCAGCTGACTGCTAGGATCGGATGATGACTTGATGAATATATAGCCGTATCATCAACAATAAATGTCTAATTATAGTTTATGGCAATTACTCATCCTAATAAGCCATCTTCAAGGTTTCTAGGGATCTTTATGCAGATCTAAAATACCTAATGATAAACATTTAGAATGGCGTCAGTTTGCAGATTGGTTGTCGATCAGAGATGTCTTGGTTGCTCTTATCGCTGTGATTTTTGTTGTGATGGAGGGAAACTGTCAGCTAACAATATGTCTTTATGTAATAATGGATTATAAACAATAATGGCCCTCGATCGGGTCGGGTCGGGACCAATGTAGGCATCTCCATTGAGATGCATGTGTTTGTTTTTCTTCCGACAGTCGGTGGCGATCGGATCAGATCGGATCGGATCGGGTCGAGACCACTTTAGGCGCCTTCATTGAGATGCATGTGTTTGTTTTTCTTCCGACAGTCGGTAGCGATCGGATCGGGTCGGGTCGGGACCAATGTAGGCCTAGATGTGTCTTGGTTGTGCTTATCACTTTGATTTTTGTTGTGGTATAGGAAAACTGTTAGCACACAATATGTGTTTATCTAATAAAGGATTAGGAACAATAATGGCCCTCGATCGGGTCGGGTCGGGACGTATGTAGGCATCTCGATTGAGATGCATGTGTTTGTTTTTCTTCCGACAGTCGGTGGCCATAAGATCGGATCGGATCGGGTCGGGTCGGGACCAATGTAGGCCCAGATGTGACTTGGTTTTGCTTATCACTTTGGTTTTTGTTGTGGTATAGGGAAACTGTTAGCTTACCATATGTATTTATCTAATAAATGATTAGGAACAATAATGGTACTCGATGATTAGTTTGCGTTACATAAATCACAATTTAAAGTGATTTTGAAGGTGGTTTTTTTTTTTTTTTTTTTTTTTTTTTTTTTTTTTTTTTTTTTTTTTTTTTTTTTTTTTTTTTTTTTTTAACGGCGCATCAACAAATCGTGGCTATTAGCGCCGGACATCCAGAGTGCAGCCAGGAATTTTCTCAGCGAGCCCTGAGATGAGAAAATTTCTGGCGCCGGTGGGGATCGAACCCACCATCTCCCGCTTATGATTGAAGGTGGTAATGTAGAAATTGAGGTTGAACTCACGAAGAATTGTTGAATGATGATACAAAACAGACTAGAGTTTCTGAATAATTTTTTTTTTTTTGAACTCAAGAATGAATATTTGCAATATGGCTTGATTTATTATTCTATTTATTTAAGAGCATTCGCAACTAAGGCGGTTCACTCTATGTATGTATACGTACATTACATTGCTAGAATGTAAACATCACAATGATTGTTAAAAAGAGAAAAATGATCCAAGAATGACAAATACAAAACATTGAAAAAAAGGAACAAATTGCAAAATAATCCTCTTAATTTTTTTTTTTTTTTTTTTTTTTTTTTTTTTTTTTTTTTTTAACGGCGCATCAACTGTTTGGCTATTAGCGCCGGGCTATCTATAGGCCGCCACCCTATTATAATGCCAACAGCACGAGGTCGGTCACCCATTCAGGTACTGACCACGCCCGACGTTGCTTCTCTTCGGTGATCTACGGGAACCGGTGCATTCAACGTGGCTACGGCCGTTGGCTAATCCGCTTAATATAAGCAAAAGGATTCTGAGAACAAAAAGTAACAGAATTATGAGCAAGAAAAATGAGGAAAAATGTTTAGGCGATGATATGGGTTTTAACGCCGTTCCTGCGAATCGGATTTTATTAATGACTAGCTGTTACCCGGCGTGCCATGCTACAACTACTTTCTGCCTATGACTCTCCCCGTATCAAGATCTACCTGTATACCCAGTTGTCTATACTAGCTGTTACTTAGTGTGCCATGCTACACCTATTTTCTGCCTATGACTCTCCCCGTATCAAGATCTACCTGTATACTAGCTGTTACCCAGTGTGCCATGCTACACCTACTTTCTGCCTATGACTCTCCCCGTATCAAGATCTACCTGTATACTAGCTGTTACCCAGTGTGCCATGCTACACCTACTTTCTGCCTATGACTCTCCCCGTATCAAGATCTACCTGTATACCCAGTTACGTCAAAATCGGTCAAACGGTTTGAATTTTTATATAACTGTCCAGTAATTCGTGTAGCAGCCAACAGAGGCCAGCACCACCAGCCTGCGAGTAGATAGCTCTTATCAAAGAAAGGCCAGCGCTCCTTAGTTAGACAGTGACTGTTGGTATAAAATTTAAATAAACTGCATTACATGATTATATAATGATGTAAAGTCATCAATGAGTTCGAGTTATTCTAATTATCAAGAACATCAACAAATAAATTTGAGACATTATTCAAAATGGCCGAAGTAATTCGTGAAGCAGCTAACAGAGGCCTGCGAGTAAGATAGGTCTTATCAAAGAGTGAAAGAAAACTTTTGACCTTTTGACCAAATTTTGAAAATTTACTATTTTGACCTAGCCTAGGAGATTCCCCGTATCACGTCCTACCTGTGTGCCAAGTTTGGTCAAAATCGGTCAAACGGTGTGGAGGAAGATGTGGCAGGAATCTGTTATTAGGAACAAACAGACAAACAGATAAAAAGACTGGCAAACAAACAGACGGACAGGTGATTTATATATATATATATATATATATATATATATATATATATAGATTATTTTCCAATAAGGTCCAATTTACTCGCCAATCAGAGAGCAATATCTACCATTGAAATACCCAGCAGATAATGCTCAAGTCCATGATATCCTAAATACAGCCTCAAAAGAGGATTATGTCAAAATATTTCAATACCGTAAAAGTGGGTTACTTTGTCCCAGTTTTATGACATTTTTTGTTTCATGTTTCGGTAAGAATATTTAATATTATAAAATAAACATTAAAAGGGCATTTTTAGGTAGTTGTAATCTTTCTTTATAAGTCTATATTTTTAAAATTATATTCTTTACACTTTTTTTGGTTTTTTTATTGTTTAAAAATTTGGGCTAAACCTTAAGCTTGGGTAACTTTGTCCCAAACCAAATATTCCTATAAAAAATCACTGTATTTCTCTCTTGGATTCAATTAACTGGTTTGTTTCGAAGGGAAACAACTCACAGACATAAATACATATGCACTTTATGTTTTTAAGAAGGTAAAAAATGGTACATAATTGACAAATCATTTATTTATTTTTTTTCCGTCGTTTCTTCTGACCTAATGGCTTCCAAACAGTCGTTTAAGTTTAGCCTCCGATAATACTCATGATATTTTCTATTTTCTGGTTTTCGTATGTAATTTTACAGCATTTTTTAAAATTTAGAATGAAAATAATATTGATGGTACCTTATATATTACGGAGAAAAAAGTAAATATTATATAAAAATATTTAATATCGTTTTTCATAATATTCAAACATAATTTTAGTACCAGGGGCTACTTTGGGCCACTTTTTTCTTGGGACAAAGTAACCCGATATTTAACAGTTACCAGTATCATATTTAAAATAGATCTACATTCAAACTGGAAATGCAATTAAGCAAAATTCCAGTAGATATCCTGGTTTACATTCTAAACGGATTGTCCGTGCAAAATTTCAAATTTTTGTGGAAGTGGTTCGAGATTAAATTACAGCAAATAAAGATAGATAAAGTAGGTCATCTCCTGGGGGATCCATGTTGAAAACTGACAAACTTGTCAGGTATACCTGAAGAATGTTGGTGACCGGTAGACCTCACATGTATACCTGATCAGGCTTACCTGATAGTTTGCGGCCGGCCTAAGATCATAGGAATCCAAATAACATAAAGGTACAATGACCAAATGGATGTGGAAATGATTTTATTAAATACTAGCTGAATACCCGTACTTCGTCACGGCAGATTAGCATCTATTTTATTGCATTAAATAATGTATCAACAAAATTAACGCTACTACATAATTTTGTGTTGTTTGTCATACTATAAGTTTTTCATCAATTGATAAGTACTCCAAGTATAATGTGTCTTGACATTTGGGCGCTCCGGACCAGTGTCAAGAAACAGATAACCTGTTATCTATAGGTTAGCAGTAACAGCAGTTTAACCAGTACAGGTTTAAATTCGGTATCAATAATAAATGTACGTTAAATTTAAAAAAAAAAAATACGTTTCCAAGATGTCATTTAGAAACTCCCATTATATTTGCTCTGACTGGGGATGCTGATGGGTGAGGAGGCTGTGCAAGGGTTCGGGATATTATTACCTCGGATGGACCATCACCAGGTATAGCGTTAACTCTATGAGGGGCGAAATCACAGTTTATTTTGTAGTAATTCAAGGTCTGCCATCATAGTTGAAATTAACCTAAATTAAAAATAATACTATGAAATGGATAGAGTACAGTATCAGCTGACCTGTTGTCGTCCTAGGAACGCATGCTGCCTAGGCTTGCATGCTCTAACCAACTAAAACTTTAATCCCCTCTAAAAATACTTAAAAATTCCAATATCAAAAAATTCTTTCTTAGCGAGTGTCTGCGTTCTATAGGGAGTGTCCATGCAAAAATTCAAATTTTTCTGTCGAGTGGTTTAGGCTGGGCGATGATAGGTCAGTGAGGCAGTCAGTTTGTGGTATTTCACAAATATATAGTAGATATTTGGCTGTTTTATATCTGCCGTTTAAAAAAGCAGTCTAATTTTGGTGAAAATTTGCATAATTTGTCTAAAAGGAAAGATCATATCCGTTAACCAAGAGAATACGCCCATAAACAATTCCTACAATCGCCTTTATTTTCGTGATCTATAAGCTCTAAACGTGGACGTTTCTCGTCAATAATTCCGGATTTCCTCAGATAGACGTTACAAGCGGGTTTCTTCCCTATGGGGGAAGGAACGAACGCATAGAAACGAAAATTTAGCGAGATATATTTAATAAAGCCAAATTGTATGAAATATTCCCAGATAATATATTACGAAAGCTTCGTGTTTTATTTACCTGTCTCACAAAGTGCCTAATGTGTCTCAAGAAATATTCCTGTATTTGACAAGATCATGTGAAGCTTTAAAGTAAATATATGATTTACTCGAGAAGAGTTAAACCTTTTATTGCTGGGAGACGTTAATGCACAAATGCACGACTTGCACCTCCATGATGTCAGGTTAGCGATAATCAGGTTTTA
Organism: Gonocerus acuteangulatus; assembly: GCA_946811695.1. NCBI lineage: Eukaryota > Metazoa > Arthropoda > Insecta > Hemiptera > Coreidae > Gonocerus > Gonocerus acuteangulatus. The sequence goes on from OX328126.1 coordinate 6,671,809, forward strand.
CTTGAAAGGTTCCATTCTTTGAACGTTACCACACTTTCTAATGCTAATAGGCAATGCAGAGTAGTTGTAAACACAGGGCATGAAGACCATAACTGGTGGAATATACCAGGGTTGGTAGAGTCCGTCTAGGATGTGTTTGCCGGTGGGTAGAAGGGGAATGAGAGAATGTATAGAGCAAGGAACTTTTCTAAAAAAAAAATTCCGTCACGCAAGAACTGCATAATTAAGCACATTGTTTAGCAAGGTAATTAGCAACACATTCCTAACGAATTTGCTTAATATAACTTATATAAATACAAAATAACATTTTTTCCCTACCCCAGAAGAATATTTGAGACGTTGCGGATAAGAATGGCGAAATTTGTCGGGAAAATTCCATTGAATATTTTTTCCATAACGGCGAACTCCAATAGATATTTAAAACATTTGTTCGTTGTGGGATGGCTCATTGTTTGTTTATTAAATTATATCAATAAACAAATTATATAATAATTAGCCAGGATTTAGTGTGAACTTGATGTTTTGACTTTTTCAATACGAGTTTTCCCTTGAAGACATCCATCCGGTTGTTGTTGGTGGGGGCCAACGCTGATTCTCCTCCTCATCCGTCTTATAGTTCCCGTAGATCAACCAGCTGTGCGGCTTAACTTTGAAATTAATTAGTAAATTTAAAGTTAAGTCAATTTTTTAACTAATGCTAATTTCATACAGAACGAAATACAATAATAACGAAATACAATTAAATAATTTTAGCGCGGTTCCTCCCTCCCTTCATAGGGAGGAACCCCGCTTATAAGGTTGATACAATGAAACAATCCGGAAGTGCCGACTAGAAAATTTCGCGTTTCAGAACCCCTAGAGACCGAAAATAACGGTGGTTCGAATTAGTATATATATATATATATATATATATATATATATATATATATATATATATATATATATATATATATATATAGTTGTCTGTTCGCTCTCTAGCTGAAATTTGGTACAAAAATCTTTCGTCTAATTTGAAAGGTCAAGTTCGTTAACCAGCAAAATCCGCCTACTGGAAGATGGCTTTTGGGGCGAAATTCGCGCAAAAAAATCGTAACGCTTACGTTTTTGAGTTCATAAGCTTGTAAGTACTCGTTTTATATGCTTCTTGGGCTAGAAAGGCGATAGCTTTAACCGTTTTCGAGAAAATTGGAAAAATAATTTTTGAATACCGTTTTTGGTTTGGGTACTTAGAATCATGGGATTCAGTTGAAACATTTTCTGCATGTTCTGCTTTCATCAAAACTAATATGTTGAAATTTTTGTTACGTTTGGAGTTAAGGAAGGGTTAGAATAAAATATTTTATTAACAGACATAAAAAGTTTTAGTAACTTTGTTTACTTTCCTTAATATCTCAAAAAAGGTTGAGAATCTTGGTAAACGGAAGAATACCATTAGAAAGCTTATTAAATGCTCTAAAAAAAAGATTCTAATAAAAGTTTTGATTAGGCGATGTCAATGGGAGAAATAAGGGCTTAAAACTTTAAAGTCATTGATTTCGCTTATTCGAACTGTTCTTTTTGTCTGTTTTTTATTCCTTGTTATTTTTTAATTGCTTATAGTTGGATAATGTATTTGAAAATAAAACAGGTTAAGAAAAATAAGAAAAACAATTTAATGTTAGAAATATAGATTTCCAGGATTCCAAGACCTTGTCACTAGCGGGTCCGTTTCTAGTGTTAGCCGACCCTTCCAGGTAAGATTGTAAATCATGACCTTTCAAGACTTTACTACACACAGGAATGGCGTTAGTGACCTTAAGGGGTGACACGCCATTATAATAATTAATAAAAAAAAAAAAGACTGGTGGAACCAAAATAATAACTGCTTCTATTTTAATCTTTCCAAATTAGACTAGGGATATGAACGGAACCGCGCTAAGATGATGCAGTTCATGCAAGACGGACTTTTTTTATATCTTCTGTCAGTCGACGAAGGTCATTAAGCCAATCCTTAAATTTCTTAAATTTTCTTAGGAAGCCTTGAAGATAAAGCTGCGTGAAATTGATTAAAGGATCTTAAGAAATAAGTGCATAAGATGGATTGTCCTCCTTGGTAGTTGAATTATAGGCTCTTTGGAAAAGGTAAAAAAACCTTGTGCCCACTACGTTACCTTGTGGTGCGCCTGCAATTAAGTATCGTCTATAAGCACAGAGATATATTGCCGGGAAATAAGGTTCAACCTTATTTTATTTCTAGCGTCTTTCGATTCTCCTTATGCTTAGACTGTGATATTTTACAGAAAGAGGACATATTTTTTAAATAATTATGATCGGAAAATATACAGAAGGCTTCTTTAATAAAATAAATTTTGAATTTAATCTAAATTTTATTGAATGTCTACATATACACATGCATTATCTCGTTTTTGGATTTGAGACTTTGCTCTTGGATTGTGGACGATACGGCTTGTCGCAAATAGTCACAACTCTAACCCCTTTAGCCTTTAAATAAAGTATCGAATAAGACCATTTTTCAATATATTACTTGGTCAATGGATGGAATATGTTCGTTCTCTAGTTTGCACCGATTTGCATATTCGATAGTTTGACATGGTAGGGACGATGTGAGGAGCCTGGTATCAAAGTTGGACAACTCCACTTTTGCTTTTTTTACAGGAGAGGCAAAAAACCATATCTACTATATTGATGTCAGTATCATGGTGATTTTTTTATATTTCATTCTTATAGGCCCCAGAAACATTTTTACGAACGCATTACAAAATAATATGAGTATTAGGGCCGTAATTACTCTTCAAATAGTGGAGTTGTCCATGTTTGAAACGAAGTCATGGAGTTGTCTGTTTTTGAAGCCAAAGAGAACCATTTTTAATTTAATCTGTCCCTTTTTGAAACCAAACAATTATGAACTCTTTATCAACGAATTTATATTTTTTTCGTCTACACACTAATGCATGAGGGTATTTTAAAATAATGTAAACCATCTATTTCTTCCCGATTTTCTGCGAGGTTCTTGGCATTCGGCCATGATGGATTTGCAGTGCATGTTGGGAGCAGATGAATGCAAGCTTCTTATTGGCTACTCAAGGAGTTGTCATTTTTTGAAACCTATGTTGGAATTATCCATATTCTGATTCTGAACTGATCAAATACATGCTATTTTACCTAAGTTCGGTCTGTTTTTAATGCAGAAAACTTGTAAAACCAAATGCAGCATAAAAATCCACTTAAGAATCGACCAAAATCTCAAAACTGAAAAAAATGGAGTTGTCCAACTTTGATACCAAGCTCCTCATATGTTCTAGGGTACTTATCGTCGATACAAATGCAAAGTAACGAATATGAAAAAATGCATCTTTCATTGTCAATCTTTACTAATTTCTGCTGGACTTATGTACGGCAAATTCTTCAATCTGACTTCACTCTATTAAAGGGAAAGTATTCCACTATCAAAAGGTCAAATCTGCCGAATATTTGACTGTCCAAAAAAAAGTTATGAATAAATACTTTTCCACTCTGAAAAGTGGTGATTTTCACATTCGATACTCTGCATTTGTAGCGACGATATCGTCTCTACCATGTCAAACTATCGAATATGAAAATTTTCGTATTTCAGATTTGATACTTTACTCTTGCTTGATACGGGTGATAGCAAATTTTCGAAACTCTAGCCTCTTTAGAATTTCCGGAAATGCCTTAAATAAAGTATCGAATAAGACCATTTTTAAATATATTACTTCGTCAATGGATAGAATAAGTTCGTTCTGTAGTTTCCTCCCAATCGTCATACTTTTAGACCAAAAAGACTTGGAAAACTGGCGAAAATCGTATATTCGGTACTTTGGTTTGTTGATATTACTAATACTATAGAATTAGTAGAATGCATAATGTCGAATGCATCACATTCGTTAGTTTGAAAGTGTAAATATTTATAAAGTTAGTCAACCGGAATCAGCAAACTATCGAAAATACCACATTCGACAATCCAATAAAAATCACTTATTGGCACCAAGATGAAAATTCACGAATATGACTTTTTGGTAATTAAAAAAAATTAAACAGTTTTTTCCTAACTTTACCTTAAATTGATTAACAATGTACATAGAAAAAATGTGTAAAATTGTCCTTTTGTAAAGGCGCTGATTTTGGGATCACTATTAAAACTTTATCGAGCTTTCTTGAAAAGTACCGATTTTCGTATTCGACAGTTTGACATGGAAGGGACGGCATAGATTTGGTTCCTAGATATATCCATTACGTTTACAGAAGGTGGGTCTCCCCGTGGTCTAGTGGCTAATGCCTTAGATCTCATGCGGGAGATGCCGGGTTCGAGTCCCACCGGCAGCAAGGATTTTCTCTTGTCAAGGCTCGTCGAGAAAATTCACCACAGCACCATGGATGTCGGCGCTAATGGCCTAGATGTGGGTGCCAAAAAAAAAAAAAAAAAAATGTACACAAAGTGTCACAACTACATATCGTCGATACAAATGCAAAGTAACGAATATGAAAAAATGCATCTTTCATTGTCAATCTTTACTAATTTCTGCTGGACTTATTTACGGCAAATTCTTCAATCTTAGATCACTCTATTAAAGGGAAAGTATTCCACTATCAAAAGGTCAAATCTGCCGAATATTTGACGGTCCAAAAAAAAAGTTATGAATAAATGCTTTTCCACTCTGAAAAGTGGTAATTTTCACATTCGATACTTCGCATTTGTAGCGACGATATTATAAAAAACATGAGTTGTATTTCTGCCAATTTTTCGGCTATACATTCAAACCTTTCTTCAGGGCTGTAAACAGTTATGGATATCTTAAATACTAATGACAATTGTATATATGGAAGCGCCGTTACATGTGGCCATATGATCATAGTGATCAAATGGCCATAGAGATACAATGACCATAGAATTGTAGGGATCCAAAGACCATAAAGATCCAATGACCATATGATCATAGGGATCCAAAGACCATCAAGATCCAGTGACCATATGATCATAGGGATCCAAAGACCATAAAGATCCTTTAACCATATGATCATAGGGATCCAAAGACCATAAAGATCCAATGACCATATGATCATAGGGATCCAAAGACCATAAAGATCCTTTAACCATATGATCATAGGGATCCAAAGACCATAAAGATTCAATGACCATATGGTCATAGGGATCCAAAGACCATAAAGATCCAATGACCATAAGATCATAAGGATCCAATGGCCATCAGATCATAGGGGACCAAAGACCATAAGATCATAGGGATCCGAAGACCATAAGATCATAGGGGTCCAAAGACCATAAAGCTACAATAACCATATGATCATAGGGATCCAAAGACCATAAAGATCCAATGACCATAAGATCGTAGGGATCCAATGGCTATCAGATCATAGGGATCCAATGACCATAGGATCATAGGGATCCAATGACCATAGGATCGTAGGGATCCAATGACCATCAGATCATAGGGGTCCAAAGACCATAAGATCATAGGGATCCGAAGACCATAAGATCATAGGGGTCCAAAGACCATAAAGATCCAATAACCATATGATCATAGGGATCCAAAGACCATAAAGATTCAATGACCATATGGTCATAGGGATCCAAAGACCTTAAAGATCCAATGACCATAAGATCATAGGGATCCAATGGCCATCAGATCATAGGGATCCAATGACCTTAAAGATCCAATGACCATAGGATCATAGGGATCCAATGACCATAGGATCGTAGGGATCCAATGACCATACGATCATAGGGATCCAATGACCATACGATCATAGGGATCCAATGACCATAAGGAGCCAAATACCATAAAGATCAATGACCATAAAGCCAGTCACACACTATCAGGTACACCTGATCAGGTTTACTTGTCAGGTTTACCTGATCAGGAAGGAAATAACTAGCCTCTTAGCCGACCTGACGCCTGATCAAAATTCGATCAGTAGTCAGGTGTACCTGATCAAGTTTCAACAGCTGAGTTTCAAGAAATTTGATTTGTGTTTTCAATTTTGATTTGTCTTACCGTTGTGGCCTTTTCATTTATTTATTTAGCAAATCAGTTTACAGTGAAAAATGTCGTAAAGAAATAATGAAATTATTGTTGTTTTCACCGAAATTTATAAAAGATAACCATGCTTGTGGAAAGTAAAGGTGATGGTTATCACAAAACATATGCTGCATACCGGAAATTAGTGGACAAATTGAAGGAACTAGATTCAAATTGTGAAAATCTGTTGGTTCATCTCATTATTCTTCCAGTAGATTGATGTGGGTACATTTATTTCTTCTCTGCATCCATTGCTTACAACATTGTTTGCGTTCTTCCATTTGTTTTTATGCGTCTCAAAAATTACAGCAAATAAAGAGAGATAAAGTAGGTCATCTCCTGGGGGATCCATGTTGGAAACTGACAAGCTTGTCAGGTCTACCTGAAGAGTGTTAGAGACAGGTATACCTGACAGGTACACATGATCATGTATACCTCTCAGGTATACCTGAAGAGTATGGGTGACAGGTAGACCTGACAGATCACATGATCATGTATACCTCTCAGGTATACCTGAAGAATGTTGGTGACAGGTATACCTGACAGGTACACATGATCAGGTGTACCTGATAGTGTGTGGCCGACCTAAGATCATAAGAATCGAAATGCCATTGAGATGCAATGACCAAATGGATGTGGAAATGATTTTATTAAATACTAGCTGGATACCCGTGCTTCGTCACGGCACATTAGTATCTATAATATTCCGTTAAATAATATATCATCAAAATTAACGCTACTACATAATTTTGTGCAGTTTATTATAGCATGGTTCCCGTCATACTATAAGTTCTTCATCAATTCATTAGTAATCAAAGTATAATGTTTCTTGACATTTGGGCGCTCCGGACCAGTGTCAAGAAACAGATAACCCGTTATCTATAGGTTAGCAGTAACAGAAGTTTAATCATTACAGGTTTGAATTCGCTGTAAATAATAAATGTACGTTAAAATTAAAAAAAAAAAAAAAAAAAAATACGTTTCCAAGATGTCATTTGGAAACACCCATTATATTTGCGAGCATTACCAAGAAGTGTTCTGACTGGGGATGCTGATGGGTGAGGAGGCTGTACAAGGGTTCGGGATATTATTACCTCGGATGGACCATCACAAGGTATAGCGTAAATTCTATGAGGGACAAAATCACAGTTTATTTCTAGTAATTCAAGGTCTGCCATCATAGTTGAAATATAGCTCAAATAGAAATAATATTATGAAATAAACACAATACGGTAACAGCTGACTTGTCATCGTTCTTGCTGCCTTGGCTTGCCTGCTCTCTAACCAACTAAAAATTCAAACCCCTCTAAAAATATTTAAAATTTTGAATATCAAAAAATCTTTTCTTAGTGAGTGTTTACATGCTAAAGAAAATGTCCATGCAAAATTTTTTACGTCTTATTTTTTCTGTCAAGTGGTTTGGGCTGGGGGATGATAGGTCAGCGATTGGGTGAGTAAGTGAGTGGGATTTGACAAATATATAGTAGATAATGTTACTAGAATATAATTCTTCCTGAGATGATATAATCCTCGTATCGCGTTAATCTCTGAACTAAGGCCGACAATCCTGTCAAAATCCGATCTGTCCATGTGACCATGCCCGAGTCAGCTGATATAATCTTTGTATCGCTTTAATCTCTGAACTATGGCCAACAATCCTGTCAACATCCGATCTGTCCATGTGACCATGCCCGAGTCAGCTGATATAATCTTTGTATCGCGTTAATCTCTGAACTATGGCCGACAATCCTGTCAACATCCGATCTGTCCATGTGACCATGCCCGAGTCAGCTGATATAATCCTTGTATCGCTTTAATCTCTGAACTATGGCCGACAATCCTGTCAACATCCGATCTGTCCATGTGACCATGCCCGAGTCATCTGATATAATCTTTGTATCGCGTTAATCTCTGAACTAAGGCCGACAATCCTGTCAACATCCGATCTGTCCATGTGACCATGCCCGAGTCAGCTGATATAATCCTTGTATCGCGTTAATCTCTGAACCAAGGCCGACAATCCTGTCAACATCCGATCTGACCATGTGACCATGCCCGAGTCATCTGATATAATCTTTGTATCGCGTTAATCTCTGAACTAAGGCCGACAATCCTGTCAACATCCGATCTGTCCATGTGACCATGCCCGAGTCAGCTGATATAATCCTTGTATCGCGTTAATCTCTGAACCAAGGCCGACAATCCTGTCAACATCCGATCTGTCCATGTGACCATGCCCGAGTCAGCTGATATAATCCTTGTATCGCGTTAATCTCTGAACCAAGGCCGACAATCCTGTCAACATCCGATCTGTCCATGTGACCATGCCCGAGTCAGCTGATATAATCTTTGTATCGCGTTAATCTCTGAACTAAGGCCGACAATCCTGTCAACATCCGATCTGTCCATGTGACCATGTCCGAGTCAGCTGATATAATCTTTGTATCGCGTTAAGCTCTGAACTAAGGCCGACAATCCTGTCAACATCCGATCTGTCCATGTGACCATGCCCGAGTCAGCTGATATAATCCTTGTATCGCGTTAATCTCTGAACTAAGGCCGACAATCCTGTCAACATCCGATCTGTCCATGTGACCATGCCCGAGTCAGCTGATATAATCCTTGTATCGCGTTAATCTCTGAACTATGGCCGACAATCCTGTCAACATCCGATCTGTCCATGTGACCATGCCCGAGTCCGATCTGTCCATGTGACCATGCCCGAGTCCGATCTGTCCATGTGACCATGCCCGAGTCCGATCTGTCCATGTGACCATGCCCGAGTCCGATCTGTCCATGTGACCATGCCCGAGTCCGATCTGTCCATGTGACCATGCCCGAGTCCGATCTGTCCATGTGACCATGCCCGAGTCCGATCTGTCCATGTGACCATGCCCGAGTCAGCTGATATAATCCTTGTATCGCGTTAATCTCTGAACTAAGGCCGACAATCCTGTCAACATCCGATCTGTCCATGTGACCATGCCCGAGTCAGCTGATATAATCCTTGTATCGCGTTAATCTCTGAACTATGGCCGACAATCCTGTCAACATCCGATCTGTCCATGTGACCATGCCCGAGGCAGCTGATATAATCCTTGTATCGCGTTAATCTCTGAACTAAGGCCGACAATCCTGTCAACATCCGATCTGTCCATGTGACCATGCCCGAGTCAGCTGATATAATCCTTGTATCGCGTTAATCTCTGAACTATGGCCGACAATCCTGTCAACATCCGATCTGTCCATGTGACCATGCCCGAGTCCGATCTGTCCATGTGACCATGCCCGAGTCCGATCTGTCCATGTGACCATGCCCGAGTCCGATCTGTCCATGTGACCATGCCCGAGTCCGATCTGTCCACGTGACCATGCCCGAGTCAGCTGATAGCTTTGCTATACTTACAGCTAATTGGACTGTTATTTATTTTACTTGATAATCACGTTTCGAATGCAGGAAGGGCTGAGGAACTGGTTATTATTGTTGAAGGTCAGCAATTCTTGGAGGTAATTCAGGAGCTATGTTTATGATATGGACATTAATACAAAAAGTATTTACCGATTATTCCAGAAAATCTACGAGATATGTTAATTAGACGTACCAAAAATAAAATATTTCTTTTCTCACGACCGTTCAAATAATTCACCGGCATTTGATAGTTACTTGATCACGAACTTTTTACGATAAATGTGTGAGCTTTTATCTCTCATTAAAATGGTTACCTATTTGCAAAATTTTTTCTAAAAAAACTTAAATTTGTTAATTTTCTTAAGTTCTTAAAAAAATGAGAAAATTACCACCCCGTACCAAAAAAAAAAAAAATAAATAAAGAAAATAACAAAAGAAATCCATAAAACTTTGGACTTACACAGTCATAATAATGGTAGAGCAAAATATGCTTTATATTTTTACCTGGGTACATAGATACATTTTACAGATATATTTTTAAACCCAATTACATTTTAAATTTTGAAAATAAGGTAATAAATACAATATACATATTCATTATTTACAATAATAAATCAGTTTGTTTTATGCGGATAGTCCATTTTAACGCGCTTTATTTATTAAAAAAAGACAAAAAAAAAAAAAAAAAAAAAAAAATCATTGCCATAATGCCTAGAAGAGAATAAGGATTCTGAAGATACCAATATATGAATTTCGCTAAAAATCTACTTACGCGGTTTTGGAATTTGAACGACAATATGTTATTAAATAACGGTATGATAAATCACTAATAATATCAAAAAGTAACTGGTGTGGCTAAAGTAAAAAAGACCCAATCAAATACAAATTGATTCTTTCTTAGTTGGAAAAATAAATTGGAGAGGATCGGATCAAGTACTGAACCTTGTGGTACACCAGTTTTTACTCCTTTGCAAACCAGGTTTTTCTATTAATGCAAGAAAAAAAAAAAGAAAAAGAATAATAGTTTTATGTCATACAAGGGATAAATGTTGAATGCAAACACACAAGTAGAACGCAGTTCCCACGAATCGGATGGATTTTTTGAATTATTGATATTTTCCTTGTACGAAACTAACACCGGACGTCAATTAGGACAGCCCCACCTTTTTTCTTCAAGGATTTATTTAAAACGTTCTGCTTCTTATTTTTAGCACTTTCCTCCGAAGGAAAGTAGCTATTGAGGTTGGACTCATGACGGAATTTTTGAAAAATTTCTTCAAATCTTTATCGATCCTACCTAGTAGACACCGAAAATGACCCCCGTTAAAATTTATATCTATATATATATATATATATATATATATATATATATATATATATATATATATATATATATGTATATATATGTGTCTGTTAACACGATAGCGGCCAGAGTTTTTGTTTTTTCGTCACGAAACTTGGTATATAGCATTCAATTAGCAAACGATTGAACGAGTTCGTTAACCACCAAAATCAGTCCACCGGAAGGGGGGGTTTACCCCGAACCCAAAACACTAATTTGACCATTTCAGCCGTAATATTTGTTATATTTCAACGAAACTTGGTATTCGTAGTGGTAATATAGAGAGAAAAGTGATTATAAAAATGAACTAAATCGGTTCATAAGGAGGGGGGGTTTACTCCGGACCGACAATACCAATTCGCCACTACCAGCCGTGATTTTAGGTATATTTCGACGAAACTCGGTATTCGTAGTGGTAATCTACAGGTAAATATGTGTTGTAAAAATAAACTAAATCGGTTCATTAGGAGGGGGGGTTTACTCCGGACCCAAATTCCTAATATACTCATACTGGTCGTAATTTCTGCTGTATTCTAACGAAACGCGGTATACGTCGTGGGCAACTCATGAGAAAGAAGTGTTATAAAAATGAGCTGAATCGGTCAATCGGAAAGGGGGGTTTACTTTGTAATATATTTCAATAGAAAAGCCAGCCAGACATAGGTCCACAAAGGCGCCGCAAGGAGCGCTAGAGGGACTGTATCCTGTTCCTGCGTTAGATCAAAATACGATAATATGAGGTTTTTTTGTATTTATTACGTAGTGTAATAGGTAACATGTGTAAACATAACTCTGGAAGCAAATTAATAATTGATCAGTTACTCATTACAAATTTAAAAGAGAACTATTCATGTTTTTATTTTATTTATGTAGGATATTTTAAGCAAATTGTTCTGGAAAGCAGTCTACACTACACAAATTCTGAGGAAAGTGCTTAGTTATGCAGCTCCTGCGTGACGGACTTTTTTTCTTCTAAATTCGTGTTTTCGGCACCCTTGAAGTGTTAATCTAGCCAAGTACAAATAATTATTAGAGTTGTATTTCGAACCTTCATGGGTACAAACTAGTAAATAGTTAGGACAGCGCGTTAACGTGAAAAATAACACCATTTTAGCGCGTTTTCTTAATGTCATGATTCTTTTGCGATTTGAAAAAGCATAAACCCCTCCCCCCCAAAAAAAACTAATGTTGAAAAAAAGTGGCCAAGTTCCAGGCTCCTCTCAGTTTGCCTATGAAAGTTATGATATCATAGTATTGGGCAAAGTTTTAGGCTCTTAATGTCTTGTCAAGAACCTAATAATACCCTCTCACTTATTTGTGCAATTTCAACCTGGCCAGTTTTTGTTAAATAAAGGTCTTGATAATTTTGCAATATTGATAAGTTCATTTTATGCTTAAACTTTTTTTTTTGTATTTTTTTTTTAGAATTTACAACAATGAAAAATACATTATATTAAATTATTGAGATGTATTTGTATTTTGAAAGTCCGTGAGAAGACAAGCTGTACAGTAGCAATACCCAGAAGGCAGAGTGATTAGTAGGGAACGGATATTCATAGAAAATAAAACTCAAAATATTTACATATATATTTAACTATTTATAATGAAATATGTAATAAATAATTGAACATGAGTAGTAAAAAAATACCAAAAAAACACTGTAATATTTTGAAACGAAAAGCATAAATAATTAGTAAGAACTCTGTTATTGTAAATGAAAAAAAAACAAAAGTTGAAAATATACAGAACAAAATTACTCAAACTCTATAACATAAAAGTCCGTCACGCAGTAGCTGCATAACTAAGCACTTTCCTCAGAATTGGGTAGTGTCGCGTGCATTCCTGAATAATTTGCTTAAAATAACCTAGATAGATAAATAAAATAAAAACATAAATAGTTCTGCTCTTTTGAATTTGTTACCTGTTTCAAATCAATTCAAACAGTACAAAGTATATCCCCCCCTACCGATAGACCGATTTACTTCATTTTTACAACACTTCTTTCTTATTAGATACCCAGGGCGTATACCGCGTTTCGTTGCAATGGAGCAGAAATTACGACCGGTATGAGCAAATTAGTAATTTGGGTCCGGAGTAAACCCCCCCCCCCCTCCTAATGAACCGATTTAGTTTATTTTTACAACACATTTTTCTCTTTAGTTGACCAGAACGAATACCGAGTTTCGTTGAAATATAACAAAAATTACGAACGGTATTGGCAAATAACTAATTTGGCTCCGGAGTAAACCCCCCCTCCGGACGGACCGATTTTGTTGGTTAACGAACTCGTTCAATCGTTTGATTGGGGAATACTATATACCAAGTTTTGTGGGGAAGAAACAAAAAGTCTGGCCGGTATCGTGTTGACGGACACATATATAATTATATATATATATATATATATATATATATATATATATATATATATATATATATATATAGATATATATAGATATATATAAATTTTAACTGGGGTCATTTTCGGTGTCTACTAGGTAGGATCGATAAAGATTCGAAGAAATTTTTCAAAAATTTCGTCATGAGTGCAACCTCAATAGCTACTTTCCTTCGGAGGAAAGTGCTAAAAGCATAAATAACAATTAGGAACTCATCATAAAAGAGGAAAAAAGAAGTTGAAAATTTCTGCAGATGAACATTCTTTTGGAAAATTGTTTGAAAAAAAAAAAAAAAAAAAAAAATGCATTTTTCAATTGTCTATTTCACGTTAGACGATGGGAGAATATAGCGGTGGGGTCACCGATCAGGCCCATTCTTGTCTGATGATTTTGCATCATTCTTAGGAGCTAAGACATAAAAATAAAATAAAATTCATTATTTTATATCTAGAGATTGGAAAATAATATCGGCATAATAAATGTTCGGTGGGGCGATGTCAATCGAAGAGATAAGTGCTTAAAACTTCAAATTTATTAGTTTTATGCTTTTCAACGTGTATTTGTCACTGTTTACCTAACTTACTCCCCAACGGAAACAAGCACGGGTACCTCCACATGGTGTTTCCTGGATAACTTTAAAGTCCGTGAAATAATAAGCTGTACAAAATTATGTAGTAGCGTTAATTTGTATCATATCTTATTTAACGCATAAAAACTACTTATCGGCCGTGGTGAAGCACGGGTAGTCGGCTAGTTACAAAATAAAAGGAATATCAAAATATGTAGCAATGGAAAAATTTGTAAATATATGGATTTTTGACAACATATGTGAAAATTTGTAAAATCTTTTTAAATGTTTTAAAATCACCTCAAACAAGCAGAATTCCATAAAAAATTACGATTTAAGAATCAGAAAAAAAAAAATTGTAAATACAACAACATCCGTTCCCTCGTGATTATAATCTGTATGAAATACTCCTGGAGCTGGTCTCCAGTTATGCTTCAGTCAGCGAACGGCGTTATTTTGGATTATGTCATATGGCTGGGGTCTCCAAATTTTGATTCCCGGGTGACTGATAAGTGTCATAGGTAATCTGACTGGATTTTGGCGGGAAAGATGAATTCGTAATTTGGCTGGAAATTATTTCGAATGAGCCATCAACAAGCAACACATGGAAGAGTTCATTCAGTGCCTACAATAAATGTCCATGAATTCTTCAAACTGGTTTTAATTCTGGTTGCCCGGTGGGTTTTCTGGAGACAAGCATTCTTCGCCATCTTCATGAATATACATAGCTAAGGTTCAGATGATCCCCTTGACCTCAAACACCATCCGGAATAACAAACCTAATGTATCTAATACAAAAAAAAAAAAAAAAAATAATACAAAACCGACAAGAAGAATAAATAACCATTTATAAAATCACTTACACCGCTGAAGCAAATGGCGTTGGACGCATCTATGTTCTGTAATCAGCATATTAATTCGATTAAAGGTAATCCATTACTAAACTACGCCTGTTTTTATCCAGGGGACCAGAAAACGCCAGCTGGGAAGTCCTTGCAGCGGAGAAGGCCATGTTTGCAAACGAGGGTTATTTCAGGTAGATACAGAGCGAAGACAGTTTACAAGGAGTGTTGGGGCTTTTTTTTTTGCTTATTTTGTTGCAGAAACATTGAGATGTTTTGATTTGTGGTTTATATCCATTAAATCAAGATGTAGTTTTGTAAAGTAAACCTATTATTTCCGCTGTTTATATAAACATAATTATTTGGAGAAGTACCTACTCATATTCTGATTCATGTTTTTTTTTTTTTTTTTTTTTTTTTTTTTTAAATTCTCTATCTTGATATTTGATCTTTGAACATAATAGGGGTTTTTCATGTATTATATAATTCTTTTTTTATTTTAAATCTCTATTTTTCAGAAAATTTAGACTTTTTTTAGTACTTCTTGATATCCCATATTAATGATAATTACATCGAATTAAGGCAAATTGATAACTATTTTTTGTAAACATAAAAACATTTTAATTTATGCAATGCTTACCAGTCACAAGCTATCGGCCTGAGGGCTTTTGGTACACATAAAGATTAGTCTTGGTTGTAATTTCCTCGCGGTGGTTCAGGGCCAGCTGTTCCTTCCTGAACCGCTGCTTGTCAGGAGTCTGTGCAATGCTTGGAGGGAAAAATATAACCAATAATTAGCCGTTGAAATGGTCTTGCGATTTTTATTGCCGATTTAGTTGAATTTGTTAGCTTATTTTTTTTTATTATTTATTTATTTTTTATTTTTTGTGGAAATCCTTCAGTCAGACCTTGTTGTGGTTATAACTTGTAAGTTATAACCAAAGGTCGAAAATAATTGTTAACTTTTATTTTAAAAAAGTATTTATTTAAATTTTACTTTTATTTACATTTTGAAAAAGTAAAGGTTATAAAATAACTTTTTGGGTTTAAAACTTTTTAAAAAAAGTTTAAAACTGTTATTTTTTAACTTAAAAAATATATAGTTATTTTTATCTTGTTAAAACCTAAAATTCGTGATTAAAATACTTACAACTTTTATTTCACATTGAAAAAAATTAGAGTATTACTTTTACTTTTATTTTCATGTACCTAACTTTAGAAGCTCCGAAATAACTTTTACCCTTAAAACTTTTAAATCAAAGGTTTTTTAACTGTTATTTTTTAACTTAATAAAATAAAAGTTTTTTTGTAACAGTTAAATTTTAAATTTTTCGATAAAAAAAATCACTGTTTCGATCCGTGCTTATAACTGTCCGATATCGTTGTGTGTGTTATGTTTGTTTCACTTTCATAATCAGCTAGTGTTTTTTGTGAATTTCTTATACACACTTTTCTCTTTTTCATTAACTTATTTTTTTTTTCTAAAATTATATATACTAGCACATAAAAGTATTTTGTTAACAAGAAAATCTTCAAGATTCTTGAATGGCTAAGGTAAAGTGCTGATCTAACCCCAAAGGGGGTCTGTGACAGGAAAATTCAATCTTCAACCATTCCGTTGCCACTCGTCCATTATGAGCTGGACAACCATCCATTTGAATTCAGAGTAAGTTAATATTTGGTAGATGGTCTTGTGTAATAAACGTTATGTAGTGTGGGAAGGATGGGACATCGCCATAATCCTGTGAAATTAAAGAATTTGTTCAGAATGGCTCCTTCATGCCAGAGCACATTTATTGGTTTTGACTTGAAAATCAGAATAAAATAGATTCAAATATATTTTTTTCTTAAACTACGAGGTACCATTTTGAAGTTTATTAAATAATGCAACTTTTGAGGCGGAGGCAAACCGCAAAGTCTGATCTAAGTAATAGCTGATAATAATGAATAATAATAAAAACACTCATCTATTTGGATTTTAATATAGCTCTTAATTTACATGGTAATATTTCAATAACGGGTGTTTCTTGTTGGAAATTTAATTTGAATTCTAAAAATGTGGTTTTTATTTACGATACATTGACCAAAAATCCCGAATTTTTTTTTTTTTTTAAAAAAACAGTAGTTTTTAAAATAGACAAAACTTTGAGTAGCTCTGCTACATTTTCAGATAGAACGCTCATTTTTGTGTCACTGAACTACAAATGAGGTGCAGAATAAACCCCTAAAGTTATGATACCTCAATGCGGGACACCCTGTATACATATATATATATATATATATATATATATATATATATATATATATATATATATATATATATATATATATATATATATATATATCTTTACTTCTTTACTGTTGGGAATTGACGTCAATGTAAACAAATGTGTTGCTCTGTAAACAAAGAAACAACATTTAAAGTTTCTATTTACAGTGTCAACCCCTTATTATTTACATTAAAATAACTGTATTAATAATTAATTTGCTCAAGTATTCTTCATTTGGAAAAAACAAAACACTTATGTGCCAGCTGTTCTAAATACCAGCTGTTCTAAAATCTATTATTCTTGTTCGTTAAAAACTAATGAACATTAAAATAGTAAAATATAAATTAAAGAAATATATCCTAGTTTCTTTACATATATATATATATATATATATATATATATATATATATATATATATGAAGTGTGTTTAAGAGTATAGAATGTAAATGATGGGAGAAGAGCGGTTGCTGTTTGATGTAGGTTCGTGACTTGTTGATCTTGATACCATCTACATAAACCTCGGCTAGGCTTTTTCTTTCAGGGGCAAATTCAGAATCGGCTTCAAACTCCTTTATACAGTATAGGAAATAGAAAATGGCGTTTCCGCATCTATCTTTATTTATTTATTTATTATCGATTCCATAAAGGACATTAGCACATTCTAGGCTCCTTTTCTGGAAGTTGACATTTCTTCCAAATAGGACAGGTCTTGAAAGAGATCTATCCATCACAAGTGGAATTCGAATCCGTATCTTGATGGTTCCTGAATATGTAATTCATTGATTCTTGAAGGGGCCTTTGGATACGGCTGTGACGTTTTGCCAGGAAGGAAACCTAGCAAGCGAAGAGGATTTTACTGAACAGTGAATAGCAAGGCCAGGAAAATCTAAGGGTGCCAGTCTGTCTAAGGGCGGACCTACATTGGACCCGTATTTCTCCCGATCCGATCCGATTTCGTTTGACACACAACGGCCGACGCGAGGTCCTACATTGGTCTTGATCCGGTCTAGTCACAGCTCGTCAGTAATGACCACATAGTGAAAATGAGTGATTAATTTAAGAAATACCACCTAATAAGCATAGAAACCTTGGATTAGGTTGAATGTTGGAGGTATGAAGGAAGAGTTGAGAGGCCAATCAATCTTCTGGAAGTATATCAGTACCAAAAAAAAAAAAAAAAATCTTAGTGTAACAGTTAATTTTTAACTCATACACTACGATAAGAGAAGCATTAGTATTCATATTTTGAAATTATTCATAAGAAAGGTAGCTAGAAAAGTATATGCTTTGGAAGGTTATGAACATTGGAAAAACAAAAATGTGAATTCACAATGTTGTTCTAAAGTTTATTAGCTTTCATTGAAAAAAGAAAAAGAAAAAAATGCATTGAAATCGGTTAAGATGTAGAGGATGTAGACCTTTTTGAAACACAATATGTGGTTTGGCGCACTTCTGCGTTTACTGTTCGAAATCGGTCTAGAAACAAACAAGTTTGAACGGCCGAGAATCGGTGGCCATCGGATCGGATCAGATCGGGTTGGGTCGGATCCAATGTAGGCACCTCCATTGCGATGAATGTTTTTGTTTTTCTTCCGACAGTCGGTAGGTATCGGATCGGGTCGGATCGTGTCCAATGTAGATTATTTCAGTATAAAGAAATAAATAGTTCATTTCAGTATACCTGTACCAAATAATAAGAGCCCGCCTAATTATTATATTATTAAAGCTTATGTAATAAGAACATTTTCCTAAAAGTGCAGTTTAATAGAAATTAACAAAAATAAATGGAAATAACCCATTGGGACCATTTGGCGCCTCTTATCACTTCCTTAAGTATTCCTCACCATTTATGTTACACCCCATGTGTGTATATATATATATATATATATATATATAGTATATAAATAATTAATAAATTATTTATATATAAATATATATATATATATAAATATATATATATATATAAATATATATATATATATATATATATAAATATATATATATATATATATATATAAATATATATATATATATATATAAATATATATATATATAAATATATATATATAAATATATATATACAAATATACATATATATATATATATATATATATATATATATATATATATATATATATACATATACACACATGTTAACGAGGGTCATATTCGGTATCTAGTAGGTAGGCTCGAAATTGTCAGTAAGATCGGATAATTTATTTATAAGAAAATTAACTAAGAAGAACTCTAAGAAAAAACATTATTTTTTGACGCATTTGATTCGAAAAAGTATATATTAATAAACAGACAAATAGTAATTTTGTTTATTTTAATTATAACAAAGTTAATGCCAACGGCCACAGAGACGTTGACAGTTCCGGTTCCTGTTGATCACCGAAGTTGAGGAACGTTGGGCGTGATCATGGGCCAGTATCTGAATGGGTGACCGACCACGTGCTGTTGGTATTACGAGTAGAAAAGGGTGGCAACCTGTAGATTGCCCGGCTTTAATAGCCCAAGTGTTGATACGCCATTAAAAACACACAAACAAACAAAAACAAAGTTAATTTATATTATAAGATTTTAAATTTTATTTGCATTGGAATGCTTATCTATAAAGAATCCTCTTTTATCAATATTTACATTTCTTATTTTATTTTCACAGGTAAGTCTCCTCTAAAAAAAAAAACAAAAAAAAAAAAACACTTGGTTGCTTGGTATTTCACGTAAGTAATAATTTTTTATTATGTTCCTGAGTTACGTATCAGAATTATTAAACTCGCGTATACACAGGGTTTTGGAAATTGAATTCCCTGACATTTCTCTGACTTTTCCCTGACCTCCCAGATAGTGATTATTAAAATTAATCGAGGAATTCACCGTTAAGTTGTACACAATAAATTATGTGCATTGTGTATTATGTTTATGTAAGTATCCTAACACTTAGAAAGCCACGTTCGGCCGAAAAATCGGCTTTTCGTTCCACTGTGCGATGTGCTGAAACAGATCTCGGATTTGAATTCAGCGACCCTCAAAACCATGGAAGCTCTAGTTATTTCTTCTTAAACGACTTCATACGAAATTTGACCTTGAAATGCTCTTAAACCTGACGTGCTGGGATGAAACGGACTCCGGATTCGGATCCATCGTGTCGATATACATATGAATATATGTTTGGCTTCTTCGGAAAATACCACTTTTTTACATACTACAAAATACAAATTATACAGGACAGTTTTTTTTCTAAGAGAGTAATTAAATTTGAAAACCTTCCAAGAAAAACTTTCTCTAGCCAGATTTTTGTTTTTTTGTTTCTCTTGTTTATTAAATTCCGTGTAAATAATTCAAGATGTTTTACAATTGAACATAAAATAATATTTTATTTTTCATCTAACTTAATATTAGCACTGATGTCGTTCAAATTAAACATTCAAATCCTGATTAGACTTGGAAAGAATCAAAATCTATTTTCAAGTCCTTCAAAAATCATTTTACCTCAATAACCTCATTGTTGAATTAAAATAAATTTACTTTTTGGAGGGATCATTCTGATTTTTTTTTTCAAATCAGGATTTGAATGGTTAGTGTAAACGATATCAGTTAGATGAAAATTAAAATATTATTTTATGTTAAATTGTAAAAGATCGTCAATTATTTACACATAATTTACTAAACAAGGGAAACAAAATACAAAAATCTGGCTAGACAGAGTTGTTCTAAATTAAATTGGTTAATATTTAGAGGCCGTGGGCTTTTTTGAAACAGAAAATGTTGTTTGGCCCCAATGTGCGGCGGTGGCCTAGAGACACTTTGTTATAACATGCCTTCTGCAGTGCTCAACATTTATTGTTCTAGTGGGTTTTGTAATTGTACATATTCCATAATCATGCCTGCTCCATAACCAGCAAAATTACTGGAAATATGTATATCATATTGTTGTAATTATCAATAAAGGTATAAAAAAAATTGATAAATCTCTGCCAGAAAACTGGAAATATTACATTTTCATCAATGATTTTCACTCCCCCAAAATCACTAAATGCACTAAATCCGCCATTCTAAATATTCCGAAAAGCTCGTGAAATACAAGGTGAACAGCCTACACCTGCTCGTTTAGCGACTATGAAGAATGATTCGTTCATTTTTAACCGAGGAGAAAGACCAGTTCTTTTGACGTCATAAACTCCCGGCTCCAGGCCTCATGGCGGTTCCCTTCTCTAGAATACATACCTCGCTGGAGACTTTTTATTTATTTATAGCCTTACCTACGTCAAAGGGTAGGTTATTGATGTCTTGGGGTATAATGAATACAGAAAATGTGCTAATTGTTATAAACACAACATCCTGCTGAATTCCCATAGCCTTTTATTTTGTATTCGGAGAATTAAGGTCCACAAAGATTTAATATCCTTCAGGTTGACTTATCTCATTATTATCATAAAGAATATCCCGACTCGCAGGAACTTCGTCTTCTTCCGTACAATCTTTAATCCTAATATCTATAGGGCAAGGAATAAAATTAATATTTCACTTAACGAAAAGCAGAGTTGGACAACATACAGTTACAAACTCTGTCCCGTTACAGTCCACGCACAGTGGTGCCAATTTTCCGATTTCGGGGGAAAAAAACCTGTAGGCACTTGAATATTTCTGATTTCGGTATCATGATTATGGTATTTTTTAGTTTTGAGTCGAATGAGACCACTAAAAATTCGATAGAATAATTATTTTGGAAGATAAACGGGTTCTATATTTTGAAAACTGAAAAATAGAAGGTATTTAATTTAAAAAAGTCACATTTTACTCAATTGTTAGAGATATGTGTCACCTGAAATTTATTTTTGTGGGATGAGTCAAATAAATTTCGGTAAATGTGAAGGAGCGCGGTCTCCACACCGATCCTTTTGAAACTTTGCACTATAACGTATTTTGATGCACTAAACACGAATCCGTTAAAAAAAAAGCTCGCTTTTCACTAGGAAAGAAGTTATTAAGCACTAAAGTTCACTGTTATGGAGGTTATAAAAGACGGGGTAACAGCGTATTTGTAAACACGCGCATGCGCAATAGTCCTTAATGACGAAGTGTAATTGAAATTTAGACTCACCTTGTGGTAGCTGACTTGGTCACTTGTCGCTTTTGGGCATACGTGCTATGCGTTTCCGCTCGCTCAAGAAAACATCAAAACCCCTAGTCAATCCAACTCGCAGAAATGAAAATAATTCTATTAATTTTAGCGAGTTGGATTGACTAGAGTTTTGATATCTTCTTAAAATTTAAAAAAAAAAATTAAAGAATGGTTTATTTTTTAAAAAAAATATTTTTGAATAACTAACTGGAGATAAATTGATAAATAATTGATGGTAAATTTCAATTAGACATCCTTATTACGAACTTTTCCATACCCGCGCATGCGCATGTTGACAAACATAGTAGGTTACATTACCTTTCAGAACCCGCACAACAGTGAACTTTAGTGTTTCATAACTTCTTTCCTAGTGAAACACGAGCTTTTTTTTTAACGGATTCGTGTTTAGTGCATCAAAATACGTTGTAGTGCAACATTTCAAAAGGATCGGTGTGGAGACCGCTCTCCTTCACATTTACCTAAATTTCCAACCAATGTAATACTATTAACTGTTCTCGACGTATTCCTCTTTCTTAAAACTTGATCATATAACGAATAAATAGAACAGTTTCACACGAGATATTCGATGGACCTCACTGTTAATGTTTAGTTACTTGCCAATACAAAATGTTAAACAAATCTCTGCAGAAAAACATAATGGTAAAATCGTTTTTCGTAAAATAATCGCACCGCTAATTGACACCTTTATTTTATTAGACTGTGCACACATACGGGCGAGTACGGCGATGAAATTTATAGGAAAGCAACTTCAAAACATGTAATTTTAGGTAAAACTAAGGGGAGAGGGTAGCTAAGTACAGCTTTTTTCTTCTACATCAAATAAACTACGGATAATTAGGTTTCATTACAGAGATCTTCACAACCTCAACGCAACAAGTTCATGGTACATTTTGGCAAAAAAGAAAATTCGTTTAAAAGCTACATATATACAAGAGACTTCCTGGGTAATAACAATTTTTAAGGAATAAAACAAGTGGCATAAAATAATGTTTTACTTTTCTCTGAACTCTGAAATTTTTACTCAGTGAGAAAACGGTCAACAAGAAGGTTTTTTGTGATCATACCTATTAATAAAATGGAAAAGCAATATTACAGCAGTATTCGACAACTAATTAGGTGTAAAAAATATTAGTTAAAACGCGATTGAACACCTTCGGTTTTGGAGGTTCTTTCCCGCTCGGCACCACTGTACCAGGAAGGCCCAGAGGGGCAGATGCTGTAGAGGTATCTGATTCTTGATCATACGGAGCACTAGGGAGATAGTGTGGTCAGTACTATGCTCCGACCTCCTACTTTTTGTAGGTACCCAGTATTGATAGGCAGTTCGGGCCTAGGGACGACCTGGCACCCAAATCCAACCCTCGAACGACTACACTAGATGATAAAATCTTTAGTGCGTATCAAAAGAGTTTTGAACTCAGATCCTGAGGAATACGAGTCGAGTTCACTACCGTTGCGTCTATGTCAACTTACGTCCGAGTTAATCCAATGGAAAACTGCTGGCGGCTGGAAGAGTTTGATGGTATGTTTCCACTAGCTTTTCCGTGTAAGTGAAAAATGGATCAACCTCCAATTCTCTGTGGATCTGGCTTTTCCTTACGAACCAAGGAGCATTGGACAATATTCGGAATAACTTGTTTTGGAATGCTCGTAAACGTTTTATGTTTGTGTTACTGGAACCAAATCAAACTGGACATGCGTAAGTTACATAGACAACTAATTTCAATAGGACATAAAATTAAAAAAAAAAAAAAAAACACCCAGAAATAGTGAAGAACACTTTTGATGGAACAAAGACACCTCTCCTGAAAACCCAAACACTGTTTTCTACGGCCTTGAACACGGACTGCTCACACCTTAGCACTCTCAGCCGTAGGGTGGATATATATATATATATATATATATATATGTATATATATATATATATATATATATGTATATATATATATATATATATACACACATGTCTGTTCGCTCTTTCACACTCTCAAAAATGGTTCGATTGTGATGAAATTTGGTACAAAAATACATTGTCTAATTTGATACATTTTTTTTTCTCCTTTATTGATATTTACAATCTGTACAAATATGTACAATAAGTAAATTTGATCAAACAATGGCAACCCACTGGATGAGATGAGGGGAGAAGGCAGACATTACTGCTACTCCCAATGACAGTTATGGACTTATCTTATTTTAATGTAAAATTGGTTGAACTATGTACACTATTTACAATATTTCTTGTGATAAGTTGTCTCGTGGCCAATGGCGGCGGAGGCGGCGAAGAGGATTATCAGGAATAACATTGGAAGAGAGGGATCTGCCAAGAGGATTGGGATGGGCTGGGAGTTTAGAGAAAAAATTCAGGAATCGGGATTTGGCTAAATCACGGTTTTACGGAAGGGCACTCAGCTCGTCGCAGGGTGAAGGTTACGTGGGTACATTTCTCTGGGTAGAATCCTCCATGTCTAATTTGAAATAACATGTTCGTTAACCAGCAGAATCTGTCCACCGGAACATGGGTTTTGGAGCGAAATTCGCGCGAACAAATTTGTAACACTTAGGTTTTCGAATTCACATAGCTTGCAAAGACTCGCTTTATAAGTTTCTTAACATAGGAAAACGAATGAAAACGTTACACATATTATAGTCTTCTGGTATTGACCGCGTCACAAACTTCTTTGCCGACATTGCGCTAGTCATACTGCCAGCTTCCTCAGGGCTTAGTCTGAGAATGAGGATGTTCTTCTAGTTCTCCTGTATAAATACCTCTCTTTGTTTTCATCCGCGGGCGTAGTCTGCTCTTCCATGTCCCTGATTGGTTGGTCCCGGTCTTGCTTGATTCTGGTTGGTGGGTTCCATCTGGATCATTGATTGGCTGAATTTCGTTTTTTCTTTTTTCTCTAGTTTTAATTACCGGATGCCATAATTTGCTGAGCTTGTACCCATCTTCTTTGTTGATATTTTCAGGGCATCGTACTATTTCTATGGCTTCCCTTATGATACGTTCTTGATAATTTTCTATTTTCGCCAGAATGCTTACTTGGTCGAACTGGATAGCATGATTAGCAAAAATGTTCTGCTACCGCCGATTTTTCAATGTTGCCATTCTTAACCGTCTTCATATGTTCTGTTATTCTAGTGCACACCAATCTTCCTGTCTGTCCAATGTATTCTTTTCCGCAGGAGCATGGGATTCTGTAGCAGTATCCCAGACTAAGCTTCTCAGACTAAGCCCTGAGAAAGCTGGCAGTATGACTAGCGAAACGTCGGCAAAGAAGTTTGTGACACGGTCAATACCAGAAGACTATAATATGTGTAATGACTCGGACCGTGGAAGTCTACGAGTTAATTTGAATGAAAACGTTGTTTAATCAGTCACTTTTTAGTTGGTTGTTTTTTGTTTTATATTTCATTTGTCAGTAAAATTAGTAATTTAGTAAAAGAAGGCAAGAAAATGAGAAACTTGGTAGGTAATAATGTTTTCCTACAGCGAACGACGAGAAGGTCGAGGAGTCATTTCCGCTTAGCATACTATCAGTTTCCTTTTGTGGTGCCTCCAATTTCCTTCTCTTTAATTTTAATTTATACTATTTGTTACACGGCGTGCCATGCTACACCTACTTTCTGCATATAGAAAAGCCTAAATAAATTAGAAACCAAATAAGTATTATTAAAATCTAATAACACGAATCTGTAACTGTTTCAAACCCGTGACCTCCCAACTGTGAGTCCTAGACGACTTTGACCTAACCTATAACACCCCCCGTATCAAGACATACATGTATGCAAAGTTTGGTAAAAATCGGTCTAAAGGTGTGGATTTTTATTAAAAAAAAACAAAAACATACAGACATCAGCTGGTAGACGTTTTTGTCCTGGCCTATGGCAATCCCCTGATTAAGACCAACCTGTGTGCCCAGTTTGATCAAAATCTGTCAAACGGTGTGGGTTTGTATAAAGAACAAACATACAGACAGACAGATGGTAGCCGTTTTGACCTAGCCTATGGCAATCGCCTTATCAAGATCTACCTGTGTTCCAACTTAGGTCAAAAGCGGTCGAACGGTGTGGATTTTTATAGGGAACAAATATACAGACAGAAAGCTGGTAGATGTTTTTGACCTAGCCTACGGCACTCTCCAGATTAGGATCTATCTGTGTACCGAGTTTAGTCAAAATCGGACGAACGGTGTGGATTTGTATAAGGGATAAACATACAGACAGACAACTGGTAGATTTTTTTGACCTAGCCTAGGAGATTTCTCGTATCAAGACCTACCATTATTCCAAGTTTGGTCAAAATCGGTCAAACGGTGTGGATTTGTATAAGGAACAAACAAACAGACAGATACGAGATTTATATATATATATATATATATATATATATATATATATATATATATATATATATAGAGAGAGAGAGAGAGAGAGAGACAGAGAGACAGAGAGAGATTTTTAACTAAAGATCAAATCCCAGCAATAATTGCTTCTATTCCTTTACTTATGTCACTGGGGAAATGAACGGAACCTAAGATGGCACTGTTCCTGGGAGTCGGAATTTATAAATAAAAGCCATCATCGCTAGTGGGAATCGAAACACAAACTTAGGCTCCCCTCCATCTGGCCTTTACTGCAACTATTTAAGAGATGAGGAAATATCGAAAAGAGATTAAATCAAATTTACGTTTGCTTAACTTTCAGCAGGACAGTAAGAACGTGTATTTTAATGTTTTATTTTTCTAGATAATAACGAAGACATCAAAGAAACCATAGGCTGAATATAAAACAGGATAACGAAGCGATGTCTCACGGAGATAAATTCTTACAAAATTGAGGAAAAACACAGCCTTGTGTTTGGCAACTTATAACTCCTCCGTTTTGTCATTCATAACTTCCGTAGTCTTGTCTGAGATTTTTGTGAATAAGAAACCACGTACTATTTTTTTTTTTTTTTACGGCACATCGACATCAATGGTGCAGCCAGGAATTTTCTCAACGCGCCATGAGATGAGAAAATTCCTGCCACCGCTGGGGATCGAACCCACCATCTCCCGCTTATGAATCGATTATCACATCAGATTGGGGGTTTATGAGATTCAGAATAAATAGGGGTACCCAAAAGTAATCAACATTTAACACTTATTTGATAAGATATATTTTTGGTATTAATACTACACTAATCTTTGTGGAAAGTTTCAAGTTGTAACCTCTTTTTCGATTTGTTTCCATTATTGTTCAAAAATAAATATCCTTTATTTAAACAAAAATACATACATACCTATTTTTTTTGTTGCCCTTGTTCTGAATCTAAGTATGCATTAGTATAGTGAATGGAGGAAAATGCATAGTATATTTATTCAATAAACTAATTAGTGAATTAAAAATTAAAACTAAACTAAAATCCTAAATTAAGGTCACTTTTGCTTAAATTAAACTAATTACTAAACTAAGAACTGATACTAAAACTAAAAATTATACAAATATAAAACTACAAATATAACGTGAGTTTATTTTTAGTTACGATAATTAAAGTTCGTTAAGTAAGCTATCGTTAGTTTTGCCCAACACTGCGTGCTGAGTGAAATTGGGATGATATAGAAATCTATTGCGTTTATTGGTTCTTCAATATGAACTCAGTGTTTGTGGGAGTAAATAACATCAGATATACATAGCAAATGCGTATGTGGTGAGGACTGAGTTTTCTGGTTGAGGCATATCACTGAAGTTGTAGAGCAATGGGCTGAGTATGGCCCCCTGCGGTACAAGCTGTAGAGCAATGGGCTGAGTATGGCCCCCTGCGGTACAAGCTGTAGAGCAATGGGCTGAGTATGGCCCCCTGCGGTACAAGCTGTAGAGCAATGGGCTGAGTATGGCCCCCTGCGGTACAAGCTGTAGAGCAATGGGCTGAGTATGGCCCCCTGCGGTACAAGCTGTAGAGCAATGGGCTGAGTATGGCCCCCTGCGGTACTCCAGCTTCGATGGTTCGTGCTCAGTGAAATAAAAAAATCTATTGCGTTTATAGGGTCTTCAGTATGAACTCTGTTTGTTTGTGGTAGTAAATAACATCAAATGTTCATAGTCAAATTTGGGCAAAACTTTTTTTTTTTTTTTTATTATTATTATTATGAGGGTTCCATGTGAGTCGGCTGTCAAGGTATAACCCTAGATATCGAACCTCGTTAGATTCCGGGAGAGGAGTGTTCCTGAAGTAAACAGGAGGGCATGATCTTCGGTTGAGAGTGAATGTCACTTGTTTGCATTTTTCTGCGTTGATTTTTATTCTCCACCTTTCACTCCAATGTTGTATGGCGGAAAGATGTTCCTGCAGGTTTTGGGATGCTACTGAAAAGTCAGGGGAAGTTGACAGGATCGCTGTGTCATCAGCGTATGTGGTAAGTACGGTTTGGGGGTGTATGGGAATATCCGCAGTGTAAAGAAGGAAAAGGAGGGGACCGATAATACTCCCTTGGGGGACTCCAGCATTTATGCAGGTCGAGGAAAGAGTTGTACCATATTTGACTTGGAAGGATCTGTTTGACAGGTAGGATTTGAGGATAAGGAAATAGGTGTGTGGAAGTATAAGCTTTACTTTGTAAAGTAATCCCGGGTGCCAAACCCGATCGAATGCTTGAGCAACGTCGAGAAAGGCACTCGTGGGCAAAACTAAAAACCAAAACTAAAATTAAAACTACATTCACTTTTTAGAATAAACCAAATTAAAACTAAAAATTGCAACCTAAACAAAACTAAAACTAAAATTAAATTAATTAATGGATATTAATTCAACTGAAACTAAAACTAAATCCAGAAGGAGATCAAGGGATGGTTTAGATTCGGCTAGGAGAAGAAAAAAAAAGTCTGATCTTCTGGCAGAAATCTATATTGGACGTTTCGGCTGCACTTCGGCAGCCTTCTTCAGCTAAAAATAAATATTCACAAATTACAAGTAAGAATAATCATACAGTAATGAGCGTTTTTTTCTAAAAACATGAGGAAAATAAATTTTGAACCAATCTTATTTTAAAAATTGCACATTAGTTATTTAGGTAGTTATTATAAAAAATGTGGTTGTCAGTTAGAAAAAGTAATACTATTAACAGAGGTTTAAAGGTAAACAAGGTTGGCTTATGTATTTCTGCATTTTGTACGTTAGTTTTGCACAACACTGTACATAGAAAATTAATTGATTTAAAAATAAATTCATACTGATGATTTTTTCCTTTATTTTTTTTTTAGCACTTTCCTCCGAGGGAAAATAGCTATTGAGGTTGGACTCATGACGGAATTTTTGAAAAATTTCTTCGAATCTTTATCGATCCTACCTAGTAGACACCGAAAATTACCACAGTTAAAATTTATATATATATACATATATATATATATATATATATATATATATATATATATATATATATATATATATATATATGTGTGTGTGTAGCGGCCAGAGTTTTTGTTTTTTCTTCACGAAACGTGGTATATACTATATAGCGTTCAATTAGCAAACGATTGAACGAGTTCGTTAACCACCAAAATGGAGGGGGGGGGTTTACCCCGGACCCAAAACACTAATTTGACCATGCCGGCCGTAGTTTTTGTTATATTTCAACGAAACTCGGTATTCGCTATGTTGATCTAAAGAGAGAAATACGTTGTAAAAATAAACTAAATCGGTTCATTAGGAGGGAGGGGGGGGGGGGGGGGTTAACTCCGGACCCACATTACCAATTTGCCACCGTAATTTTTGTTACATTTCAACGAAACTCGGTATTCGTGGTGGTAATCAACAGAGAAAAATGGGTTGAAAAAATAAAATAAATCGAGGTTTTTTTTGAAGGGGGGTTTACTCCGGGCCTAAAGTACTAATATACTCAGACCGGTCGTAATTTCTGCTGTATTGTAACGAAACGCGGTATACGTCGTGGGTAACTCATGAGAAAGAAGTGTTGTAAAAATGAAGTAAATCGGTCTATTGGAAAGGAGGGTTTACTTTAAACTCTGTTTCATTAGAAATAGCCTACCAGACGTATGTTCCCAAAGCCGCCGCGAGGAGCGCTATCTCCCACTAGGGGACTGTATCCTGTTCCTGCGTCAGATAAAAAGACGGAAAATGAAGTTTTTGTGTATTTATTAAGTAGTACAGTATCATGTATTAACATAACTCCGGAAGAAAAGCATTTATAAAATTAATAATTGAACTATTTACATAAGAAATGTAAATGAGCAGAACTATTCACGTTTTTATTTTATTTATATAGGCTATTTACAGCAAATTATTCAGTAATGTAGTCTACAGTACAAAAATTCTGAGGAAAGTGCTTAGTTATGCAGCTCCTGCGTGACGGACTTTTTTTTTTTTTTTATTAGTTGAGAATTAAGCCAGGCTGACGTTAAGATTATATTATCATATTTAGTATTGCATGTGGCTTGATGATTACCCCAATATCGCATGTAATTAGCAAATGCATTTACGTCATAGAATCGTAAGAGTTCATCCATTCAGTGACGTCATTAGGGAAGTAAACGAGATATAAAAAAAAGCGACAACATTACAAGCTCTGTGTTGCTAAATGTGACTCGTGGTAATAAGTACTATTAACAATTGTCGCCTTGGCAATGGGACAGCGAATTAACCATGGAACTTATGACTTGCAAATCCGTTTAGAAACAAATCTTCAGCTCGGATGGGAATAAATTTGTTTTTGTCTGCTGCAGAGATATCATAATGGCCCTTAGCAATTATATTTACATTAATGATTTTATCAAACTGTCATCGTAAATGTAATATGATTGTATTTAACCAATATATTAAAATTGAATTTTGCTGTAATCTAATTTTTTTCGAAAGAAATTTTAACGCTTTTAAAAATTAAAAAAAAAAAGCCCCAGTTGTGGTGCCACCGGGATTTGTGAAAAACCCTGTAGGTACTTGAATATTTTTGATTTCGGTATAATTATAGATTTTTTTTTCTGTGCTGAGTCAAATCAGACCACAATTCGATAGAATTATTATTTTGTAAGATAAAGGGGCTTATATTAAGAAATCCCTGAAAAATGTCAAGTATTCAATTTAAAAAAAGTAAATGAGTGGATTGGGGGGAGATTAGCTCAGTGGTAGAGCACTGGACTAAAAAGCTGGAGGCCTGAGTTCAAATCCCGAGCAAGCACTAAAGATTTTTTCTTCTAGTGTCTTCGTTCATGGGTTGAATTCGGCCTCCCTGACCGTCCCTAGGCCAACCCAGCCTTTAATTAATTTAATAATGGGTACCGGGGTCTCCCGTGGTCTAATGGCTAGCTCCTTGGATTCATAAGCGGGAGATGGTGGGTTCGATTCCCAACCTCTGGCAGGAATTTTATCATCCCACGGCTCGCTCGTAAAATTCCTAGCTGCACCCTGGATGTCGGCGCTAATGACCTTGATGTAGATGTGCCGTAAAAAAAAAAAAAAAATAAATAAAAAAAAATTAAAATAAAAAAAAAATAAAAAAATAAATAATGGGTACCTTGGGTGCTATGACTCTAGGCAGTTGAAGCAGCCAAGGGGAAAATCAGGCGGCCGGAGCATAGTACTGACCACACTATCGCCCTAGTGTGCCGTGTGGTCATTAATCACATACCTCTATAGTATCTGCCCCTCAGGGCGCACGTGGCCTGTTAAGGGACTCCTTTTTTTTTTTTTTAATGAGTGGATTAAATAAAACATGTAATAATCACTAATATGCATTATCTATCCCCCCCCCCAAATACCTAACGTTGAAAAAAAAAGGCCAAGTTTCAGGCCCCTCCCTTTGAAATTTATGTCATAGTATTGGGTCAAGTTTTAGGCCCTTAATACCTCGACGCTCTCGACGTTTCGCTTGAAGATGACGTGTGTACACACCCCAATTCAAACTTTCTGTGTTATTGGATTTCCAAATGTAGGTCCTTATTACAAAGACGATTCATTTGATACCCCCACACGAATAGTTTCCAAAGTACAACAAATGAGTGGCTCAAAGACGGACACCTGTCATTTTCTAAATGTTGAGAAAATTACCTTTTATGTTATGCAAGTTATGGTGAATATTTTTTTTTTTTTTTAAATATTTATTTCATAATTAGGCTTATATGTTCCAAATTAATATTGTTCTGTTTCTGATATCAATACCACTAAAAAAATTAGTGAAAATTACCTTTGAACCCATTGGGTGATGGGTAGGTGTTCGTTTATGAAAGCAACCTCCACAGCAGGAGTCTGTTTTTGAAACAAAGCATCTACTTTGAAGCCAGAAATTACATGTTTACGTCCGTTTTTTACAGTAACTAATTTCATCATTGAAAAGAGCAGACAAAAACCTATAGGAATCCACTGTTAACTAAATTTAGATTTTTTTACAGATGTCCGACTTTGATATTAAGCCACTCAAATATAAAACAACCCCCCTTCCCTGAGGCGGTGTTAAACACAACTTTTTCGGGTTTTTTCGGGGTCTGTCATCCTGAAAACATTCAAGTTTCCAGCTTGTCGGGAAGTATCTTAAAATTTCGATGATGATTGAGTGAGTGAGTTTAAAAATGCTGATTTTTTTAATTCTCTAGTTTCAAGATGGTTCAAAGTGGAAACTTATAGAACCTTTTGTATATTATTTTAACTACGTATGGTTAAAATTTCAATCCTTCATCACAGATAAAACCTGAGTTACAGGGGTGTAAAAAAACACACTGTAAATATACACACTGCCGTGGGCTCAGATTACTTCAAACTAAATTTTAGTCGATAAGCTCAGAGTGTTTACTTTTTGTTTCACTTTTCTTTCTTGCGGGTTTTTAAATTTTTTTAACATTATTATTATAAAAAAAGGGTCTGTTTGCGAAGACCACATCCAGTTATTCGTGAAGTATCTGTAGTGATTATAACAGGAATTCAGCGCATGCGCATACCTCTTCTCTATTGGCTATCCGTATGGGCAATTCTATTGGTTGTTGCTGGTAGAAAAGTAACCTTTAACACTCAAGTCAATCCAACTCGTAAAAATTAATATAATTCTATTAATTTTAGCGAGTTGGATTGAGTAGAGTTTTAATATCTTCTTGAGCGAGCGTAGCGAGCGGAAACGCACGGCACGTATGCCCATAATGCGAAATAAATATAAATATTTTATAGAACCACCGGACAAAAAAATCGTTGAGGAAGCCCCTAAACTTCACAATTAACATTGATCTTTATAACATTAATCTTTTTATTAATAAATATTGCTTTCTGAAATATATCCTGCTTATTTTCATTTATGCTTTGCAAGCCTAAAAGTATTACTTACAAATACAGGTTATCTAAGGGTTAGTTAGAAACCATATTTTATAAATATATTAGTAAAAAAAAGTTACTTTTAGTAGTGATTGCAGTGATTTTAAATACTTTTATTTATTTATTTATTTTTGATGTTCCGCTTTATGGCGATGTACACCTTACATATAGTTTTTTTTTTTTTTTTTTTTTTTTTTTTTTTTTTTTTTTTTTTTTTTTTTTTTTTTACGGTGCATCGACAAATCGTGGCCATTAGCGCCGGCCTCCAGGGTGCAGCCATGAATTTTCTCAGCGAGCCCTGAGATGAGAAAATTTCTGGCGCCGGTGGGGATCGAACCCACCATCTCCCGCTTATGAATCCAGCGCGCTAGCCACTAGACCAGAGGAGACCCCCTTACATATAGTTATTACAAAAATTACATATATACATTACATTGCACACACACACACAAACACACTTACATATATCTATATTATTAAATTACATTATATCAACGTATTTTCTATTTACATATTTACATTACAATATGCTTAATAAGTTCGCATTTATTATTTACACACATATATACATACACATATAATATTAGATTGCATGATTTTAAATTATGTTTATTTACATTATATATGTAGGTTTATTTACATATACATCAGTAATATTACATTTTCATCTTAGGAAGATCAGTATGGATTAGAAGGTAGATGAATTATCTGCCTTCGGTGGGATATTCATTACTATATTAACTTCTCATTTCTATATTTATATAATATGGTTTCTAACTTTGGATAACCTGTAAAGAAGTAATAGATAACCTGCAAAGAACCTGTAAGCTAATCCGTAAGTACCAAAATCACTGTTTAATATCACGACAGATACTTCAAAGTAACTGGATGTGCTCTTCGCAAACAGACCCTAAAATAATGTATTAATATGAGTCACTATTATAATGGCTTTCTCTTGGGATATAAGGAATTGAAAGCACTCTAAGATAACAAAGTTCCTGGGATTTGATCTTCGCTTTAGTATTTTCATCACGTAGAATTAGTTAAAAGACATTCATCAAAATATAATTATAATCATTTAGATTAATTAAAAAGTAACTAAATACCCCAAAACCAATTAAAATACAGAACGAGGAAATTCTCGACAGGATTTTGAATCCCCCGAGTTACGCCTGATAAGATTAACTCTTTAGAATGTTCCAAGATAATTAACCTTCGATTCACAAGGCTGTATTATAGCTTGACTTGGCATCAGGTATAATTACTATAATACACCTTATAGCCTGTCATTATAGTCTATTACTGGTCGCTAATATCCCTAAATATCTAATGTCAGGTGTTAAGATGGATAGCAAAATATCTAATATCTGCGTCATATTTAGAAACGTATATCAAGAAGGTGTATTTACGCATCGCATAGTCTAAACTCCGATTTGCAGGAACTGCGTCATCTTAGCGCGGTTCCGTTCACATACCAAGTCCAGTCCGTTCACATATCCAGTGCCATTAGTAAAGGAACAGAAACATTTAGTAATACAGTAGAACCTCTTATACCCGACCATGACGGGACCGGGCCATGGTCGGAACGGCCAAAAGGTCGGATATCGGGAGAAACAAAATAGCTATAATGTACAATGCATACTTTATTGCA
Organism: Gonocerus acuteangulatus; assembly: GCA_946811695.1. Taxonomy (NCBI): domain Eukaryota; kingdom Metazoa; phylum Arthropoda; class Insecta; order Hemiptera; family Coreidae; genus Gonocerus; species Gonocerus acuteangulatus. The sequence continues at coordinate 6,706,779 of OX328126.1, forward strand.
GTTGTGAAACTGTTGCTATATTCATTTGAAACATTTACTCAACCACTTTTTTGCCCACAATACATCCATTGGGGTCTCATTTGGATGTTGCTCGATGTATTTCAGCGCGTACTTAGCAGCAGAAAGACTCGCTACGTCGTCACTGGTTGTTTCGTCTTCATCCGAGTCGATTTCTTCTCAACTGTTGTTGAGTACGGTGAATCAAAGACGGCCGGATATCGGGAAGAGTCGGTTATGGGAAGGTCGAATATCGGGAAGAGTCGGTTATGGGAAGGTCGGATATCGGGAAGAGTCGGTTATGGGCAGGTCGGATATCGGGAAGAGTCGGTTATGGGCAGGTCGGATATCGGGAAGAGTCGGTTATGGGAAGGTCGGATATCGGGAAGAGTCGGTTATGGGAAGGTCGGATATCGGGAAGAGTCGGTTATGGGCAGGTCGGATATCGGGAAGAGTCGATTATGGGAAGGTCGGATATCCGGAAGAGTCGGTTATGGGCAGGTCGGATATCGGGAAGAGTCGGTTATGGGCAGGTCGGATATCGGGAAGAGTCGATTATGGGAAGGTCGGATATCCGGAAGAGTCGGTTATGGGCAGGTCGGATATCGGGAAGAGTCGATTATGGGAAGGTCGGATATCCGGAAGAGTCGGTTATGGGCAGGTCGGATATCGGGAAGAGTCGATTATGGGAAGGTCGGATATCCGGAAGAGTCGGTTATGGGCAGGTCGGATATCGGGAAGAGTCGATTATGGGAAGGTCGGATATCCGGAAGAGTCGGTTATGGGCAGGTCGGATATCCGGAAGAGTCGGTTATGGGCAGGTCGGATATCGGGAAGAGTCGGTTATGGGCAGGTCGGATATCGGGAAGAGTCGATTATGGGAAGGTCGGATATCCGGAAGAGTCGATTATGGGCAGGTCGGATATCCGGAAGAGTCGGTTATGGGCAGGTCGGATATCGGGAAGAGTCGATTATGGGAAGGTCGGATATCCGGAAGAGTCGGTTATGGGCAGGTCGGATATCGGGAAGAGTCGGTTATGGGCAGGTCGGATATCGGGAAGAGTCGGTTATGGGCAGGTCGGATATCGGGAAGAGTCGGTTATGGGAAGGTCGGATATCGGGAAGAGTCGGTTATGGGCAGGTCGGATATCGGGAAGAGTCGATTATGGGAAGGTCGGATATCGGGAAGAGTCGGTTATGGGAAGGTCGGATATCGGGAAGAGTCGGTTATGGGCAGGTCGGATATCGGGAAGAGTCGGTTATGGGAAGGTCGGATATCGGGAAGAGTCGGTTATGGGAAGGTCGGATATCGGGAAGAGTCGATTATGGGAAGGTCGGATATCCGGAAGAGTCGATTATGGGCAGGTCGGATATCCGGAAGAGTCGGTTATGGGCAGGTCGGATATCGGGAAGAGTCGATTATGGGAAGGTCGGATATCCGGAAGAGTCGGTTATGGGCAGGTCGGATATCGGGAAGAGTCGGTTATGGGCAGGTCGGATATCGGGAAGAGTCGGTTATGGGCAGGTCGGATATCGGGAAGAGTCGGTTATGGGAAGGTCGGATATCGGGAAGAGTCGGTTATGGGCAGGTCGGATATCGGGAAGAGTCGATTATGGGAAGGTCGGATATCGGGAAGAGTCGGTTATGGGAAGGTCGGATATCGGGAAGAGTCGGTTATGGGAAGGTCGGATATCGGGAAGAGTCGGTTATGGGAAGGTCGGATATCGGGAAGAGTCGGTTATGGGCAGGTCGGATATCGGGAAGAGTCGGTTATGGGCAGGTCGGATATCGGGAAGAGTCGGTTATGGGAAGGTCGGATATGCGAGGTTCTACTGTAGGAAAATAACACAAGTCAACAAATTTTAACTTTGTGGGAGTAACACGGAAGTGAACCACCATTTCGGGTGTGGTGAATCCGACATTAGTTTTTTTCCCCTATACTTCTAGTTTTTTTTTTTAAATATAGGGCTTTTAAGCTGTTTTCTATAATAAAGAATCTTAAAATTTGCTGTGTCCACAGAATGTTCTTTGGCGTTCTGGTTTCTATAATTTTTAATGATTCTTGGGGTGGGGAATACGAATACGAAGTTGGATTTCTGATAAATTGGTTCGTTTTTGTAAAAAATACACTTTTAACCAAAAAAACTTGCAAAAATGCAGTAAAATGCCCATTTTTCACAACTTTAAATGATTTTTTTTTACAAAATATAAAAACTGGTAGGTAAAACCTAATTGCGCATTTGGATTTTCCATTAAATTTCCTTTAAGAACAGCTATTAGAATTTTCAAAATTACAAAAATTAGTTGTTAAAAAAATAGTATCTTTTACGGGAGAAACAGGCTGATTCTCCGCCTACAGTAGGGCCTAGCTTCAACTTTCTTATTCCTCAACTAGGTATACTCCACATTCCATGCAGAATAAGGGTGCGTTTACACTTGATATTTCTGGCAGGAAATATATATCACGATATGTGTCGCGATATAAGTGTCGGATAGATATTCTCTTGCAAGTTTACAGACGGAGAGAAATAGCTAGATATTTATGTCATGGATATGTATAGGACGGTTCTCGCTTTGTACCTAAGGGTGCGTTTACACTTGATATTTCTGGCAGGAAATATATATCACGATATATGTCGCGATATAAGTGTCGGATAGATATTCTCTTGCAAGTTTACATACGGACAGAAATAGCTAGACATTTATGTCATGGATATGTATAGGACGGTTCTCGCTTTGTACCTAAGGGTGCGTTTACACTTGATATTTCTGGCAGGAAATATATATCACGATATATGTCGCGATATAAGTGTCGGATAGATATTCTCTTGCAAGTTTACATACGGACAGAAATAGCTAGACATTTATGTCATGGATATGTATAGGACGGTTCTCGCTTTGCACCTAAGGGTGCGTTTACACTTGATATTTCTGGCAGGAAATATATATCACGATATATGTCGCGATATAAGTGTCGGATAGATATTCTCTTGCAAGTTTACATACGGACAGAAATAGCTAGACATTTTTGTCATGGATATGTATAGGACGGTTCTCGCTTTGCACCTAAGGGTGCGTTTACACTTGATATTTCTGGCAGAAAATATATATCACGATATATGTCGCGATATAAGTGTCGGATAGATATTCTCTTGCAAGTTTACATACGGACAGAAATAGCTAGACATTTATGTCATGGATATGTATAGGACAGTTCTCGCTTTGTACCTAAGGGTGCGTTTACACTTGATATTTCTGGCAGGAAATATATATCACGATATATGTCGCGATATAAGTGTCGGATAGATATTCTCTTGCAAGTTTACATACGGACAGAAATAGCTAGACATTTATGTCATGGACATGTATAGGACAGTTCTCGCTTTGCAATAAATGTCCGGCCTGTTTACACCCAGACATATATGTCCAGTCTAGTCCATTCTGCTTGGTATAGAAGTTTCGGCAATATAGCTAGAAACCAAGATATTTCTGTCTGACATTTATTTCTCTCTTTATAATCAGCGTATTCACCTGACGGTATAGAAGTGTCGACACTTATTGCACGGGATAGAAATATATATCTCAGACATAAATTTCTCATGGTTTACACTAGTCGCAATTTCTGTCTGATATAAATTTCCTGCAATAACTAGCAAGTATAAACCCACCCTAAGACAATAGTATTTTGTTGTCCTAATTCTGATAATGTTAAATTGTTAACTCTGGAAATTATTGTAACTCATAAAAAAAATAATTTTGCCTAGATCAGGTAGTTGGGGGTGAATAAAAAGGGGCTATGGTTTTAAAATGTACCTAATATTTGTTTATTATACATTTCTGTATGAGCGAAGTAGGTATAACTTTACAAAATTGTCTATTTATTATTATTATTATTATTCAATGATTATATAATACTAAATATATTATAAGTTATTTAATAATCTCTCATTATGAGAGAATATAAAATACTTACTTTAAATAAATAATTTGTAGAGTTAACAATCTACCATCAGAATTAGGACAACAAAAAACCATTGCCTTATTTTGTATGGCAAATATTTATACCTGGTATACCTAGTTGAGGATTAAGAAAGATGAAGCTGGGCCCTACTGTAGGTGGAGAATCAGCCTGTTATACCTGGTATACCTAGTTGAGGAATAAGAAAGATGAAGCTAGGCCCTACTGTAGGTGGAGAATCAGCCTGTTATACCTGGTATACCTAGTTGAGGAATAAGAAAGATGAAGCTAGGCCCTACTGTAGGTGGAGAATCAGCCTGTTTTTCCCGTACAGGATACTATTTTTTTTACAAGCTCATTTTTGTAATTTTGAAAATTCTAATAGCTGTTTCTTAATGAAAATTTAATGGAGAATCCAAATTCCTACTAATTTTATATTTTATATATTTATAAAGATAAGTAAAAATACAGGCGACATAAAAGGGTACTGATAGTTTCCTAAGCGGAAATTACTCCATCCTGTTTCTCAACATTCGATCTATAACCAATACGTATCTCATTTTCTTGTCTTATTTTACTAAAATACTCATTTTACTGTTGCGTACAATTTAAAAAAAAAAAAAAAAAAAACAGCCAATAAAAAAAATGAGGTAAACAGTGGACAAAAACTCGTTCAAAAGACCAATACTAAAAATTTCCAAGTTTTAAGCAATTATTTCTCCGATTGACTCCGCCCCATCGAAAATTGCTTCAGAACAATTTTTTTTTTTTGTAAATAATTTAGTAAGCTTTTGAATAGTTACCTTCCACTTACTACGAGATCCCATCCGTTTTGATATTTAACGAAATATGCAAAGAGCCCAAAATATTTTATTCTAATCCTTTCTTATCTCTAAAAGTAACCAACATTTAATAATAATAACCGTTTCTGTTTTAAGCTTTTCAAAAGACACTAAGGATAAGAACGGAACTGCTCTAAGATGACGCAGTTCCTGCGAGTCTGTTTTTTTCTCTCTTTTGTTAGTCTTGACGAATATTGAGTAACAATGCAATATAACAAAAACTACGGCCGTAGTAAGTCAAATTAGTATTTTTGACTTAATTGGACCCGGAGTAAACCCCCTCTCAGGGTTGACCGATATTGGTGGTTAACGAACTTGTTCAATCGTTTGCTAAGAGAGTCCTACATACCAAGTTTCTTGGCGAAACATAAACAAAACCACGCACACACTTATATATATATATATATATATATATATATATATACAAAGAAATTGTTCTACAATTCATTCATGAGTGCGACCGGTTCTTTAGTGCTAAAATGTCACTTAACGTTCCAATAATTTTGGTTATGTTTTATTCTAAATTTCTCAAATCACAACCGATGTATGACTTATTCATGACCGCGGTAAGATGACGCAGTTCCTTTAACGCACCAAATATCTAATGTATAACATGAGTTCAGAGAAACACTTCTCGCAGAAATGACTGGCAAAATATCTCATCATACCCGCGTCGTATTTAGAAACAAATCATAAGATTGATTATATACGCCCGCATCGCCGATAGTAAAATAGATACAAAACAAACATAACCTCTGTATATTACAAACATATAAAGTCCAGCATGTCCCTGGGATTCATAATAAATATATACTCCCCATTAAGAAGAAAGGAATATTTTTATTAAAGGGAGCATTGGCGTATATCTATCTATCTATCTATCTATCTATCTATCTATCTATATATATGTATATATATATATATATATATACAAATCACGTGTCTCTCTGTTTATTTGTTTGTTTGTTCCTTATACAAATCTACACCGTTTGACCGATATTGAGCAAACTTGGATACGGGAAATCTCCTAGGCTAGGTCAAAATAGTCAAATTTCAAAATTTGGTCAAAAGTTTTGTTCAAGAAAAATTGGCTACACTGAACCATTCAGATTGTGACGGCCATTTTGAATCGACTACTATTGGCCTCTGTCGGCTGTTAGATGATGTGCTGTTGTGCTGGCCTCTGCCGGTATCATTATGAACTAAAACAAATTCACATTGTTTGACCGATTTTCGTAACTGGGTATAGACAACTAGGTATCAAGCAGAGATGGGCATAATTTTATTTATAAATAAAAATACGAATTTATTCGTACTTCATATATTTGTGAATACGAATATAAATAAATTCGTACTTAATATATTTGTGAATACGAATATAAATAAATTCGTATTCATAAGTGTGAATACGAATTTATATATTAAATATAAAAATACAAATAAAATTGTATTCGCAAATTTTTCTGCGAATAAAAATAAATTCACAGAAAAAAATGTAAATAATCACTAAAAATGTGAATATTTACAAAAAATCAAGTGATTACAAAAAAAATCACATTAAAATATACGAATAAAAATGTATTCACATTATAATTTGTGAATAAAAATTTATTCACAATAAAATTCGCAAATAAATTATGAATTTATTCGTATTAAGATGATATTGCGAAAGTTATTGAAGGTGATTTTTTTTTTTTTTTTTTTTTTTTTTTTTTTTTTTTTTTTGATGGAGGTACAGATGACAAACTGTGTCCCTGCAGCATGGCTGGTGGTCCTGCGGCGGACTCGGGGTAAACAAAAAATCTAGGCGCTAATGACCTAGACGTTAAACGCCTTAAAAAAAAAAAGAAAAAAAAATCACCTTCAATAACTTTCTCAATATCATCTTAATACGATTAAATTCATGATTTATTTCCGAATTTTATTTTGAATAAATTTTTATTTAATGTGATAAAATTTTTAATATAAAATTTTAAAATTTTTATATATTTTTTTAATGTGATTTTTTTTGTAATCACTTGATTTTTTGTAAATATTCACATTTTTTGTGATTATTTAAAATTTTCCCTGTGAATTTATTTTTATTCGCAGAAAAATTTGCGAATAAAATTTTATTTGTATTTTTATATTTAATGTATGTGAATAAAAATAAATTCGTATTCACACTTATGAATACGAATCTATTTATATTCGTATTCACAAATATATTAAGTACGAATTTATTTATATTCGTATTCACAAATATATGAAGTACGAATAAATTCGTATTTTTATTTATAAATAAAATTATGCCCTTCTCTGGTATCAAGTAGATCTTGATACGGGGAGAGTCATAGGCAGAAAGTAGGTGTAGCATGGCACACTGGGTAACAGCTAGTATACAGGTAGATCTTGATACGGGGAGAGACATAGACAGAAAGTAGGTGTAGCATGGCACACTGGGTAACAGCTAGTATACAGGTAGATCTTGATACGGGGAGAGTCATAGGCAGAAAGTAGGTGTAGCATGGCACACTGGGTAACAGCTAGTATACAGGTAGATCTTGATACGGGGAGAGTCATAGGCAGAAAGTAGGTGTAGCATGGCACACTGGGTAACAGCTAGTATACAGGTAGATCTTGATACGGGGAGAGACATAGACAGAATGTAGGTGTAGCATGGCACACTGGGTAACAGCTAGTATACAGGTAGATCTTGATACGGGGAGAGACATAGACAGAAAGTAGGTGTAGCATGGCACACTGGGTAACAGCTAGTATACAGGTAGATCTTGATACGGGGAGAGTCATAGACAGAAAGTAGGTGTAGCATGGCACACTGGGGAACAGCTAGTATACAGGTAGATCTTGATACGGGGAGAGACATAGACAGAAAGTAGGTGTAGCATGGCACACTGGGTAACAGCTAGTATACAGGTAGATCTTGATACGGGGAGAGACATAGACAGAAAGTAGGTGTAGCATGGCACACTGGGTAACAGCTAGTATACAGGTAGATCTTGATACGGGGAGAGCCATAGACAGAAAGTAGGTGTAGCATGGCACACTGGGTAACAGCTAGTATACAGGTAGATCTTGATACAGGGAGAGTCATAGGCAGAAAGTAGGTGTAGCATGGCACACTGGGGAACAGCTAGTATACAGGTAGATCTTGATACAGGGAGAGTCATAGGCAGAAAGTAGGTGTAGCATGGCACACTGGGGAACAGCTAGTATACAGGTAGATCTTGATACGGGGAGAGCCATAGACAGAAAGTAGGTGTAGCATGGCACACTGGGTAACAGCTAGTATACAGGTAGATCTTGATACAGGGAGAGTCATAGGCAGAAAGTAGGTGTAGCATGGCACACTGGGTAACAGCTAGTATACAGGTAGATCTTGATACGCGGAGAGTCATAGACAGAAAGTAGGTGTAGCATGGCACACTGGGGAACAGCTAGTATACAGGTAGATCTTGATACAGGGAGAGTCATAGGCAGAAAGTAGGTGTAGCATGGCACACTGGGGAACAGCTAGTATACAGGTAGATCTTGATACGGGGAGAGCCATAGACAGAAAGTAGGTGTAGCATGGCACACTGGGTAACAGCTAGTATACAGGTAGATCTTGATACAGGGAGAGTCATAGGCAGAAAGTAGGTGTAGCATGGCACACTGGGTAACAGCTAGTATACAGGTAGATCTTGATACGCGGAGAGTCATAGACAGAAAGTAGGTGTAGCATGGCACACTGGGGAACAGCTAGTATACAGGTAGATCTTGATACAGGGAGAGTCATAGGCAGAAAGTAGGTGTAGCATGGCACACTGGGGAACAGCTAGTATACAGGTAGATCTTGATACGGGGAGAGCCATAGACAGAAAGTAGGTGTAGCATGGCACACTGGGGAACAGCTAGTATACAGGTAGATCTTGATACGGGGAGAGCCATAGACAGAAAGTAGGTGTAGCATGGCACACTGGGTAACAGCTAGTATACAGGTAGATCTTGATACGGGGAGAGCCATAGACAGAAAGTAGGTGTAGCATGGCACACTGGGGAACAGCTAGTATACAGGTAGATCTTGATACGGGGAGAGCCATAGACAGAAAGTAGGTGTAGCATGGCACACTGGGTAACAGCTAGTATACAGGTAGATCTTGATACGGGGAGAGCCATAGACAGAAAGTAGGTGTAGCATGGCACACTGGGTAACAGCTAGTATACAGGTAGATCTTGATACGGGGAAAGCCATAGACAGAAAGTAGGTGTAGCATGGCACACTGGGTAACAGCTAGTATACAGGTAGATCTTGATACGGGGAGAGTCATAGACAGAAAGTAGGTGTAGCATGGCACACTGGGTAACAGCTAGTATACAGGTAGATCTTGATACGGGGAGAGCCATAGACAGAAAGTAGGTGTAGCATGGCACACTGGGTAACAGCTAGTATACAGGTAGATCTTGATACGGGGAGAGTCATAGACAGAAAGTAGGTGTAGCTTGGCACACTGGGTAACAGCTAGTATACAGGTAGATCTTGATACGGGGAGAGCCATAGACAGAAAGTAGGTGTAGCATGGCACACTGGGTAACAGCTAGTATACAGGTAGATCTTGATACGGGGAGAGTCATAGACAGAAAGTAGGTGTAGCTTGGCACACTGGGTAATAGCTAGTATACAGGTAGATCTTGATATGGGGAGAGCCATAGACAGAAAGTAGGTGTAGCATGGCACACTGGGTAACAGCTAGTTGGAAATAATAATAATAGCGAGGGAGAGGCTGAGAGCATCTAGATCAGAGTTGGGCAAACGTTAGCGCGCGCTAAAAGCTGATACCTCTCCGCTAATTTAGCGAAACTGTAGAAAGCCAGCGCTAATAATTAGCGGTTAGCGGCGGCAGTGCGCTAACCGCTAATCTATTCATGAAATACCGTAATTGCTAATAGCTTAAGCTATATTTACAACTTGTAACTATAGCAATTACGATATTTCATAAATAGATTAGCGGTTAGCGCACTGCCGCCGCTAACCGCTAATTATTAGCGCTGGCTTTCTACAGTTTCGCTAAATTAGCGGAGAGGTATCAGCTTTTAGCGCGCGCTAACGTTTGCCCAACTCTGATCTAGATGTATGGAATACTAACAATCTACAACTTGGTATAAGCAATCAGGTTATAATTGGGATTCGACTAAGAACACATCAATACGATTTTTGTAAAGAAATCTATATTCGGGACGTTTCGGCTACTCTTTGGTAGCCTTCGTCAGCTAAAATGACAAGAAACAAAGAAAATACAGAAATTAATACACAGAAAAAGGGTTTATCAGTAAGATAAATTACAGTTCTATAAATACAAATCAAGTTATTATAAAAGAACAATTTGTTGTTAAAATATTAGAACAATTATGTTATTATTAAACAGGTAAAGTGAACATTAATTTTATATCTAGAAATTAGTTCTAGAAAATCAATAGAAACATAAAACACATTTTTAATGAGGTGTATACAAGTGAATGGGTACTAACAATAATATTAAATTATTTTTAACAAAGAAATAAGTTAATACATACCAATGAAAGTGCCGGGATTAGACCAAAGTTAACACTTAAGTAACTATAGTGGAAGTATATAAGAAACCTGGGATCTTCTAGGCACTTGTAATAGTTAGCCAACTAGAATGCTAAAAAAAAAAACAACAAAAAAAACCTACAAACGGAAAGCCCTTGGAGCAACGATTGTTTTTGCTTGAATTTTGCCCCAAAACCAAGTTCCGGTGGTCTGATTCTGCTGGTTAACTTGACCTTTCAAATTAGACGAAGTAGGTATTAGTGTACTAAATTTTATCAATGTTGTCCATTTCTGAACTTCGGAGAGAGCGAACACACAAATATATATATATATATATATATATATATATATATATATATATATATATAGTGAAACCTCTCTATAGCGGACACCTCTGGGAGAACCAAAGTTGTCCACTATAGAGAGGTGTCCGCTATACAGAGGGGTTGGTCCAGATGGATACGTACCGAATTTGTACATTTAATTCATGTTTTAATTAACCATTTAATAATTACCCATCACAAGTTTTTTTTAAGTATATAGAAAGAAGTTCAATAAGTATAAACTCATCATAGGACCTGATATCGGAATTTTTGAACACACACTCTTTTAAACCATTCCAGTGTAGCTAGATCGATTGTAAATCCGTGCCCAGTTCTCACTTCTTGGGCAACATGTTTGTCACAATTTTCCGTCCATTTCTGCAAAATTTCATCTTTCTTTTTCAATATTTCTGCTGCTCGTGTTTTCCCTATCCTAAAAAGTCCGACTCGCAGGAACTGCAGCATCTTAGCGCGGTTCCGTTCATGTCCCTAGTGCCATTTGATAAGCTTAGACAAGAAATAAACTTTTTTTTTTTTTATATATCTCGTGAAAATTGTCAAAATCCTCTCGAACATCTCGAATAAAAGTGATGTTAAGGCGTCAGGGACACCGACAGTAGCTAACTTTTACACAGAAGCGGAAATTACAGAATCTGGCTCTCATTCTAAAGCAAAGCTCTATAAATCAATACAAAATATGCCTAATAAAGCCTTTCTAGAGGATACAGAAGCATGGGCGTATATGAGGGGGGGGGGGGGGCTGAGGGGGCTGCAGCCCCTCCCGAAATTTTGAATTGATGATAAAAACTTCTCGTAAAACCCTTAAAAATAAATTAAATAAGATCACTTAGTTCATAAAACATATTTTATTTTACGTGTAATAGCGTTTTAGTTGCCTAAAACTATTCCAAGCTCTAAATATTTAGTATTCCATACCCTGGAAATGGTCTCAGCCCCCTCCCGAAATTGTTTTTATATACGCCCATGTACAGAAGGATCAAGAAGGAGTACACAAGATTGAGTAGAATACCCTGCCTAATATAGCCTATATAGAATAATATACCGAATAAAACCTATCTAGTAAATACACAAGGACAAATAAAAGTCTTGACGAATAACAAGTCAAGAAAAAAGATTTTATTTAACAAAATAAAACAAAGTTTAGTTGCCCAACTACAATAGAATAATATACCTAATTAAGTCTATGGAGTAGAAACAAATGGACCAAAAACAAGTCTTGTGGAATATTGTTTTTTTTCTAATTAAATACCTTTTATCAATATTTAGTATATAACCTTTGTTGAAAACTATTGATTGCTAATTGATAAATCGGTTTACAACTAAGTAGTCTTTATGAATATTTAGTATATAACCTATGTTTGGATCTGTGTTTTTGGGGTGCTCTCCGCCTAGGCTTTGTATTTGTGTCGGCAGATACCTGGGGTATATTTACAGCACGTGAGGATTAACTCTTAGCAGGTAAATTTCCTGCGGCCCCCTTGTTTCTACGGGCATTGAACCGCCATATTCGCTCATAGTATCTAACCGTTGTGAAGTTTATTTTTTGGATTTAGGACTTAATATATATATGTAGACTAAATCATAGCAAGAAGTAATCCTCCGTCGTCGGTTCTTAACTATGTAGACTCGCTAATGTTATCCAATCTTAGATACATCGTATTTAAAATCCACAGCAAAAACACGACATTTCATCAGAATCCCCTGCTGAATAAAACTTATATAGAATAATATGCAAAATAAAGCCTATCTAGTGGATAAAAATAGAGGAAAAAAGCCGTTCGTGGTGGTAGAAAATCTTAAAAGTAATTCGCTCAGAAATCTCCGAAATATTGTCACTAATTTTACGTATCCTGTTTTATAGCCAAATAGATTTATATTCTATAATCAATAAGAAAAAACTACTAACAATAAAAACTATGGGTAACAGATGAAAATAGGGAATACCAAGAATAATTCTAAAGAACGAAATCAACACCAGTACTGTAATCTAGATATTCATACGGCATCTTCGAATTCTAACAAGCAAAATATTGATTCTAATTATACGTATCCTGTTTTATTGACAAATACATTTGACTACTATAAGCAATTAAAAACACTAGGGAATATGCCAAAGAACTCGGAGTAGGAGCCTCGACAGTTTCAAGACATTTGAAGGAAATCGACAAATCCAAAACTGACATTTCATACGGTACAGCCTGATAGTCCGTCGGCCCGTGTACATTTTATGCAACGATTTTTAAGATTCTTCATTTTAGCGCGGTTCCTCCCTCCCCCATAGGGAGGAACCCCGCTTATAGGGTTGATACAATGAAACAATCCGGAAGTGCCGACTAGAAAATTTCGCGTTTCAGAACCCCTAGAGACCGAAAATAACGGTGGTTCAAATTTGTATATATATATATGTATATATTTATTTATATACATATATATATATATATATATATATATATATATATATATATATTTGTCTGTTCGCTCTCTAGATAGAAGACGAATGGTCCGATTTTGATGAAATTTGGTACAAAAATCCTTCGTCCAATTTGAAAGGTCAAGTTCGTTAACCAGCAAAATCCGCCTACTGGAAGATGGCGTTTGGGGCGAAATTGGCGCAAAAACAATCGTAACGCTTACGTTTTTGAGTTCATAAGCTTGTAAGTACTCGTTTTATATGATTCCTGGGCTAGGAAAACGAATGAAACCATTTTGAAGGCTATCTCTTTAACCGTTTTCGAGAAAATTGGAAAAATAGTTTTTGAATACCGTTTTTGGTTTGGGTACTTAGAATTACGGGATTCAGTTGAAACTTTATCTGCATGTTCTACTTTCATTAAAACTAATATGTTGAAAGTTTTGTTACGTTTGGAGTTAAGGAAGGGTTAGAATAAAATATTTTATGAACAGACATGAAAAGTTTTGGGAAGCTCGTATACGTTCATTAATATCTCGAACACGGTTGGGAAATCGTGGTAAGTGGATAGAAACTATTTGAAAGCTTACTAAATTCTCTACAAAAAAGATTCTAAAACTATTTTTGATTAGGTTATGTCAATCGGAGAAATAAGTGCTTAAAACTTCAAATACGTCTGTTTTGTTCTTATGAACGGGTTTTTGTCGTTCTTGTTGTAATTTTTGTCTCTTTCCCTTCGTTTTGTATTGCTTTTTATTTTTGTAATTTCTTATGTTGCGAAAATTTTGTGTGTAAAACAGGATATGAAAAATGAGGCCAATTTTCTGTTGCTAGAAATAATATAAATTTTGGGAACTTTCATTAATATCTCGAAAACTGTTGAGAATTTTGGTAAACGGAAGAATACCATTAGAAAGATTATTAAATGCTCTACATAAAAGGTTCTAATGAAAGTTTTGATTAGGCGATGTCAATCGGAGAAATAAGAGCTTAAAGCTTTAAAGTAATTGATTTCGCTTATTCGAAGTGTTCTTTTTGTCTGTATTTTATTCCTTGTTATTTTTTAATTGCTTATAGTTGGATAATGTATTCGAAAATAAAACAGGTTAAGTAAAATAACAAAAACAATTTATTGTTAGAAATATAGAGTTCCAAGATTCCAAGACCGTGTAACTAGCGGGACGGTTTCTAGTGTTGCCGACCCTTCCAGGTAAGATTGTAAATCCTACCTTTCAAGACTGGTGGAACCAAAATATAACTTTCAGGGTTCGGTCACTGCTACTTAATAAAACTACATTTTATCGTAAAAATGGTTTTATTGTGCCGACGTTTCGGCTTGAACTTCAAGCCTTCATCAGGGCTGTAAATACAAGTAGGACATATTTAACACTAATATATGCACATATCTGTGTGAATATACCTAACATATATATATATATATATATATATATATATTATATATATATATATATATATATATAATATATATATATATATATAATATATATATATATATTTATATATTTGCATATACACGCACACATATGTACATATATATGCCCACATACATACACATATGGGGTATGTATTATTAAGTAGCAGTGACCTAACCCGGACAATCCCTACCTTGCATCATCAACGGTCAACGATCTCCTCTCAACAAAATAATAACTGCTTCTATTTTAATCTTTCGAAATTAGACTAGGGATAAGAACGGAACCGCGCTAAGATGAGGCAGTTCCTGCGAGTCGGACTTTTTTTCACTATTGATTGTACAAGTCTTAACTAGAACAGTGCCGCTTGTCAGCTGGCTAGGTAGCGGTGGGTTTGGCTGCGGGGGCGTTGCAAACTTCGGAAAAATATGAAAATGTGAAACGATTTTAAGATTCATGAAATTTTTTGGAGAAACACCTTTCATTATACAATAATCATTGGCACTTGTCAGCTGGCCGGCCAGCGGTGGACTGATTGTCAGCTGGGGGTCTAAACTTGGCAAAAATACGAAATTCTGAAACGATTTTAAGATTGCTGAAATTTTGGTGGTTACTAGTATTTGTAGTGAGATTAACGAAAAACATTGTCAGCTGCTCATGTCTTGGTGGAAAACTTGTCAGCTGGGGGGGGGGGGGGGTGTATAAGCGCTGAGCACATGGCGCGCGCTCCGCTTTATACCGCCAGCTGACAACTTTTCCACCCACATATAAGCAGCTGACAATTTGTTTCGTCAATCTTATTACGAATACTACCTACTAGCAAAATTTCAGGAATCTTAATATAGTTTTTGACTATTTAATAGCGAAAGCATGCTTATATTGATTACAACTTCTGAATATATTGCTTGTAAATGAATATTTTTATTATCAACGTTAAAATATATTATGTATTTGCATTAAGGTAAGATGAAAAAATATGTCAATTATTTGTATAAAATACTGTATTGGTAATAAAAAAGTATTATACAATTAATCATAATAATAATAATAGTATACTAATAACACTTTGTAATAAAAAGAAAGTCAATCGTTTTCTGATTCTCATCCGCAGTAATTGTGCGGTCATCCTCTTCTTGGTGTCTTTCAGCTGAAAATACTAATTATTGTTATTGATGAAATGATTAAACATTAATAAAGCATAGAAAATAAATAGTTTTAATATCTTCAGTGAATTGCTGATCTCGAACAATCATATCAACTACTGGACGGAATTGTTACAGGTTTATATATTATCTTCAATATCCCATCCGTAATCCAGAGGAGTTAAACTTGAAGGTTCTTGTTTGTTTATTTTAGATTTTAAACATCGTCGTATAGGTTTTTTTTTTTTTTTTTTTTTTTTTTTTTTTTTTTTTTTTTTTTTTTTTCAATCTACTTTACAGTAGATTTATACTTGATATTAGGCGTATAGCCATCGGAGATCAACCATACAGGCTGCTAGGATTGCTAAAACGTGGCGAAGCTCTACACCTCTTAAGGATTGTTTAACTGTAGTCTGTATAGAGTGTCTGACACAGCAAACATACAGACAAACAGACAACAATTCTATAAATCATTGTTTTGGGTACAATTGCATTGATAAAGGCCCCCAATAGTATTTTTACTCATATATCTTGCATGTACAAACAGCGATCCGTTAGAATTTTATTATAAGTGAAGATAGATTACGGCTAGTAGTGGTAAGTTGGTAAATCGGGTCCAGAATAAACCCCCCTCCTAATAAACCGATTTACTTTATTTTTACAACATATTTTTCTATTAATATTTCCACAAACGAATATCGAGTTTCGTCCGAGCGACTTTGGGTCCGGAGTAAACCCCTCCTCCAGATGAACCAATTTTTCTGGTTAAGGAACTCGTTAAATCATTTGCTAAGAGAATACTATATACAAAGTTTCGTTTAAAAAAAATCCTCTGGTGTGTATCGAATTAACGATAGTTCATGAAATGTTGGACGTGATTCTTTACATTGGCATAACTTTTTTATTTATGTACCGATTCGCATGAAACAAACACTAAATATTAAGTGAAACGTACCACAATATATTAGTGAATACTGCAACTAAATCGGATAAGCCGTTTCTGAGATTAGCGCGCACAGATAAACAGACAAGCAGGCAAAAATTTTAAAAATCATTGTTTTGGGTACTATTGCATTGATAAAGGTCCCCAATAGTATTTTTCCCCATCTTCCAGAAACAGACAGCGATCCGTTAGAATTGTATTATTTGTATAGATTTGTATTAAGGTATGATGAAAAAATATATTATTTATTTGTATAAAATACTGTAAAAATTATTATATAATTTATTTATAATAATATAGTTACCTAATAAAACTTTTTAATAAAAAGAAAGTCTGACTGTTCACCTTCAGAATCATTACTTTCGATATTTGTAGTGTTTGTGAGGTCATCCTGCTGTCTCTCATGTGAAAATACTAATTATTGGTACTGAAAAAATGATGAAACATTAATAAAGCAAAGAAAATGAATTAATTTAATATCTTCAGTGAATTACTGATCTCGAACAATCATTTCAACTACTGGAGGTAATTGTTCGCCATCAAACCATTTACACGTGTATATTTTATTCATGTTATTATTAGATGTTAAAAATCGGATGAATATGGGAACGTGAGCAAACCAAAGTATTTAGATAATAATAACTTATTTTTAACACTAGGCGAAACACTGTGCCGAGCGTTGCCTGATTTTCACGCATTCACAGGCAAAAATTTTTTATGTGCTATGTATTTAATACAAATAAATGATATATTTTTTCATCATACCTTAATGCAAATACATAATATATTTTAACGTTAATAATAAAAATATTCATTTACAATCAATATATTCAGAAGTTGTAATCAATATAAGCATGCTTTCGCTATTAAATAGTCAAAAACTATATTAAGATTCCTGAAATTTTGCTAGTAGGTAGTATTCGTAATAAGATTGACAAAACAAATTGTCAGCTGCTTATATGTGGGTGGAAAAGTTGTCAGCTGGCGGTATAAAGCGGAGCGCGCGCCATGTGCTCAGCGCTTATACCCCCCCAGCTGACAAGTTTTCCACCAAGATATGAGAAGCTTACAATGTTTTTTGTTAATCTCACTACAAATACTAGTAACCACCAAAATTTCAGCAATCTTAAAATCGTTTCAGAATTTCGTATTTTTGCCAAGTTTAGACCCCCAGCTGACAATCAGTCCACCGCTGGCCGGCCAGCTGACAAGTGCCAATGATTATTGTATAATGAAAGGTGTCTCTCCAAGAAATTTCATAAATCTTAAAATCGTTTCACATTTTCATATTTTTCCGAAGTTTGCAACGCCCCCGCAGCCAAACCCACCGCTACCTAGCCAGCTGACAAGTGGCACTGTTCTAGTTAAGACTTGTACAATCAATAGTGAAAAAATGATGAATCTTAAAAATCGTTGCATAAAATGTCACGGGCCGACGGACTATAATATATTTTTAACAATGAATTGTTTTTCTTATTTTAATTAATCTGTTTTATTGTCAAATACATTATCCAACTTTAAGCAATTAAAAAAAACAAGGAATAAAAACAGACAAAAAGAACCGTTCGAATAAACGAAATTCAATTACTTCAAAGTTTAAGCACTTATTTCTCCGATTGACATAGCCTAATCAAAAATTGTTTCAGAATCATTTTTGTAGAACATTTAGTAAGCTTTCACATGGTAACCCTCCGTTTACCAATATTCCTAACCGTCTTCGAGATTTCAGGGAATGTATACGAAGTTCCCAAAACATTTCATGTCTGTTAATAAAATATTTTATTCTAATCCTTCCTTAGCTCCAAACGTAACCAAAATTTTAACATATTAGTGTTGATGAAATTCAAACATGCAGAAAATGTTTCAACTGAATCCCATAATTTTAAGTATCAAAATCAAAGACAAAAAGAACAGTTCGAATAAGCGAAATCAATTACTTTAATCAAAACTTTCATTAGAACCTTTTATGTAGAGCATTTAATAAGCTTTCTAATGGTATTCTTCCGTTTACCAAAATTCTCAACAGTTTTCGAGATATTAATGAAAGTTCCCAAAATTTATATTATTTCTAGCAACTGAAAATTGGCCTCATTTTTCATATCCTGTTTTACACACAAAATTTTCGCAACATAAGAAATTACAAAAATAAAAAGCAATACAAAACGAAGGGAAAGAGACAAAAATTACAACAAGAACGACAAAAACCCGTTCATAAGAACAAAACAGACGTATTTGAAGTTTTAAGTACCTATTTCTCCGATTGACATCGCCTAATCAAAACGTTCATTAGAACCTTTTTTGTAGAGCATATCGTAAGCTTTCTAATGGTATTCTTCTATTTCCCAAATTCTCTACATTTTTCGAGATATTAAGGAAAGTATACGAAGTTACCAAAACTTTTTTATGCCTGTTAATAAAATATTTTATTCTAACCCTTCCTTAACTCCAAACGCAACCAACATTTCAACATATTAGTTTTAATGAATGTAGAACATGCAAAAAATTGCTTCAACTGAATCCCATGATTCTAAGTACCCAATCCAAAAACGGTATTCAAAAACTATTCTTCCAATTTTCTCGAAAACGGTTAAAGCTATCGCCTTGAAAAGGGTTTCATTCGTTTTCCTAGCCCAAGAAGCCTATAAATAAATTGTTTTTCTTATTTTTCTTAACCTGTTTTATTTTCAAATACATTATCCAACAATAAGCAATTAAAAAATAACAAGGAATAAAAAACAGACAAAAATAACAGTTCGAATAAGCGAAATCAATTACTTTAAAGTTTTAAGCTCTTATTTCTCCGATTGACATCGCCTAATCAAAACTTTCATTAGAACCTTTTTTTTAGAGCATTTAATAAGCTTTCTAATGGTATTGTTCCGTTTACCAAGATTTTCAACCTTTTTCGAGATATTAAGGAAAGTAAACAAAGTTACTAAAACTTTTTATGTCTGTTAATAAAATATTTTATTCTAACCCTTCATTAACTCCAAACGTAACCAAAATTTCAACATATTAGTTTTGATGAATGTAGAACATGCAGAAAATGTTTCAACTGAATCCCATGTTTCTAAGTACCCAAACCAATAACGGTATTCAAAAAATATTTTTCCAATTTTCTCGAAAACGGTTAAAGCTATCGCCTTGAAAATGGTTTCATTCGTTTTCCTATCCCAGGAATCATATAAAACGAGTACTTAGAATCTTATGAACTCAAAAACGTAAGCGTTACGATTTTTTTTGCGCTAATTTCGCCCCAAACGCCATCTTCCAGTAGGCGGATTTTGCTGGTTAACGAACTTGACCTTTCAAATTGGACGAAGGATTTTTGTACCAAATTTCATCAAAATCGGACCATTCGTCTTCTATCTAGAGAGCGAACAGACAAATATATATATATATATATATATATATATATATATATATATATTTGTCTGTTCACTACAAACCAACTGAAAATTGAAGAGAGGGAATGTGAACGGAAAGAGAGTTTTGGAATATTCCCGGAACCGTGATACCAAAACAATAGTAATCTACCAGCGGGAAAATCATATGCTTCTGCTGAAAAGGAAGAGGTTCCTGTTGTGGAATTCCTAGGAAGATATTACTAGACATTATTCTATATAAATAAATAAATAAATATATATATATATATAATATATAACTTACATTAGCTGCAATTGTCCATAGTACGGAGGTAAAAAATCAGGTTCTCTGTCCGTGTCCGTTGTACAGAGGTGTCCGCAATATAGAGGTTTATTTTATCTATAGAAAAATTCGGGACTGCGAGAAAATGTCCGTTAATAGAGGTGTCCGCTGTAGGGAGGTGTCCGTAATGGGAGGTTTCACTGTATATATATATATATATATATGTTGTAGATCCTAAGTTGAAAACTAAGATGTTCTAGGTAGTTGGTAACAGCTTATTAAGTCTTCAATAGTTTTGTATTTTAATTACATTTTTGTTGTGGAAACATTTAGGCTAGAAGCCATTTTCAATCCAATTGTCTGTGAAATACAATTAATTATACTGGTTAGGATATTAAGTTAAAATATAAACAAATAATAAACATAAAAATTAGAGTATACTAATGTATCAACAACTGACCTGTATGACTTTGCATTATTTTTTTATATATATACATCATAATCTTCAGATTATGTGCTTGTAAATTTGATATTATTTAGTTTGAGGAGGAAATTTCATTTTTTTTTTATTATTTTTTTAAAATTGTATGGTTCGTGACTGGAAATTAATGGATATTTATGTAGAAATATTTGGTTAAAAAAATTTTATTGTTAAAATTAATATGGATGATATTATACCTCTATTATTACATTGATGATATTATTATTACCTCAATTATTACATATTATTTTATATATTTGAGTCTGCTTCTGTAAAGGAGGACTAGATGGTTAACCATCACTATGCTGATGTCATCAAAACCATAGATTTTTAAATAAAATCTTACAACCACAAATAACATACAATAAAATTCCCAATATTTAAATTTCACACGGGGTCTCCCGTGGTCTAATGGCTAGCGCCTTGGATTCATAAGCGGGAGATGGTGGGTTCGATTCCCAACCTCCGGCAGGAATTTTATCATCCCACGGCTCGCTGGTAAAATTCCTCGCTGCACCCTGGATGTCGGCGCTAATGACCTAGATGTAGATGCGCCGTAAAAAAAAAAAAAAAAAAAAAAAAAAAAAAAAAAAAAAAAAAATAAAAAAAAAAAAATAAAAAAAAAAAAAAAAAATTAAATTTCACTCCTTAAAAAATTATAAATATAAATATCATCCGTTAAATTAAAATATTAAAAATACAAAAAAAAAATAATAATCGTTTTTCACTACATAAAATATGAATACACCACCTGCCAACCCTCAGTCTTGCAGTTATAGACCTCCGATACAGAAGCAGACTCAAATACACCACCTGCCAACCCTCAGTCTTGCAGTTATAGTCCTCCTTTACAGAAGCAGACTCA
The DNA here is from genome assembly GCA_946811695.1 of Gonocerus acuteangulatus. Taxonomy (NCBI): domain Eukaryota; kingdom Metazoa; phylum Arthropoda; class Insecta; order Hemiptera; family Coreidae; genus Gonocerus; species Gonocerus acuteangulatus. Next base: position 6,728,394 of record OX328126.1, read on the forward strand.
AATACACCACCTGCCAACCCTCAGTCTTGCAGTTATAGTCCTCCTTTTTAGAAGCAGACTCAAATACACCACCTGCCAACCCTCAGTCTTGCAGTTATAGTCCTCCTTTACAGAAGCAGACTCAAATACACCACCTGCCAACCCTCAGTCTTGCAGTTATAGTCCTCCTTTACAGAAGCATACTCAAATACACCACCTGCCAACCCTCAGTCTTGCAGTTATAGTCCTCCTTTACAGAAGCAGACTCAAATACACCACCTGCCAACCCTCAGTCTTGCAGTTATAGTCCTCCTTTACAGAAGCAGACTCAAATACACCACCTGCCAACCCTCAGTCTTGCAGTTATAGTCCTCCTTTACAGAAGCAGACTCAAATACACCACCTGCCAACCCTCAGTCTTGCAGTTATAGTCCTCCTTTACAGAAGCAGACTCAAATACACCACCTGCCAACCCTCAGTCTTGCAGTTATAGTCCTCCTTTACAGAAGCAGACTCAAATACACCACCTGCCAACCCTCAGTCTTGCAGTTATAGTCCTCCTTTACAGAAGCAGACTCAAATACACCACCTGCCAACCCTCAGTCTTGCAGTTATAGTCCTCCTTTACAGAAGCAGACTCAAATACACCACCTGCCAACCCTTAGTCTTGCAGTTATAGTCCTCCTTTACAGAAGCAGACTCAAATATACCACCTGCCAACCCTCAGTCTTCCAGTTATAGTCCTCCATTACAGAAGCAGACTCAAATATATAAAATTATATGTAATAATTGAAGTAATAATAATAATATCATCCATGAATTTTCCAGGCGGCTCGTCCGGATTGCCGGTCATGAGGTCCAACTCATAAGCGGGGTTCCTCCCTATGAAGGATTGTTTTCCACAAGTTTTACATCTTAACTATACCAAGTGGGGTGCAGACAGAAGTGTAATGCTGACACTATATCGTGCATATACCAGGTCCCTTCTGGACTACGGAAGTGTTGCGTACTCTTCTGCTAAGCCCAGTACACTTAAAATACTAGACCCGATACAAAATTTAGGCTTACGGATTGCAACTGGAGCTTTTAGATCAAGCCCGGCCAACAGTCTCCATGTGGAATGCGGAGAACTTCCTCTGGAGTTCAGACGTATGCTAAACTGTTTAAAATTCACATTAAAATCTGCATCTATGAACAGCGCATGCACCCCTAGACGGACTGACGAAGTAATGGTGCGGAAATACCAAACACAACCATCTAGGCAACGCCCATTGCTAGTTAGATACGAATCCTACTCCCATGGCACGAATATACAAAGAACTGAACTCTACGTTAGACCCTCACCGACTTACCTACCATGGACTGTACACAACCTAAGATTTGACTTGGAACTGACAAAATTTAAAAAGAAAAACCCCTTATCTACACATACTTACAAACACAACTTCAAAGCACATCTACAAAAAAATACAGACACGTTATTCATCTACACGGACGGATCTAAGACTTCACAAGGCACGGCCGCAGCAGCTGTAATTGATAAAAAGACCGTCAGCATTAAACTGCCAGACCTTACAAGTAGCTATTCAGCTGAACTGCATGCCATTCTACTCGCCTTAGAGAACATACAGGACGTAACACAAGACAAGATAACGATATGTACTGACTCACTCAGCGCAATAACAGGACTACAGAACACTTACAATCCAAACCCACTTAACATACAAATACTACAACGGATTTACGGCACGAAGAAACTGATAACAATATACTGGCTCCCAGGACACGAAGACATTGAACAAAATACAATAGTCGACAAAATTGCCAAGACTGCAACAAAACAACAACAACAGGACATAAACCACATAACGTACAGAGATATGCAGAATGAAGCCAAGAAAATAGTTATAGAGAAGTGGCAGAGATCCTGGCACATAACAATAGACAACAAACTAAGAGAAATTAAACAAACAGTCGGTAAATGGTCATCCAGCATAAGGCAGAATAGAAGAGAAGAAGTTGTCTTATGCCGCCTAAGAATAGGCCATTCACGGCTGACGCACGTACACCTCATGACGAGACAGGACAGACCGATATGTGAAGTATGTAACACCCCACTGACAATAAAACACATTTTGACTGAATGTCGGTTGAGAGAAAACTATGACTTACCGGACAACATGACTGAACTACTCTCAGATAGAAGCCAGTATATAGACAAGATATACACTTATTTAAAAAATACTAATATATTTAACAAACTTTGACATTACGTCACATAATAAGGCCCTCTACTTACGTATCTGTCTAACATTATCTATACAGGTAATCTGAAAAGCGGATATATCTATCTTTGAGGATAACATTACACCAATCTATTTTCAAGCATTAACTAAATCTGAACATAAACAATACAGACACAAACTAAACTGTTTGCTATGAACAAATTGCAGCATTAAATACATATTAATTGGTGAATTACTCTGTAGCGAAAAACAATAACAATAATAACAAGCAATGTAGTAATAATGTGTAATATAAGTATATAGATAATGAAAAGGAATAATGAAATAATATAAGTATATAGATAATGATAAGTATAATGTATCGATAATGATAAGTATAATGTATAGATAATGATAAGTATAATGTATGTATAATATAATGATAAGCAATATAAGTATATAGATAATGATAAGGAATAATGTAATAATAATAGTGTGTAATAAAAGTATATATATATATAATAAGGAATAATGTAATAATAATAATAATGTTTAATATAAGTATATATATAATAATAAGGAATAATGTATTAATAAGAATATTAATGAATACAAAAAAAATTATATAGATATATTAATGAACGCTATAAGTCTATAGATATTAATAATGTATAATGTATGTATAATGTATGTATAATGTAAATATAAACAATTAACATAGATATAGTGCAATAATATAAGCATATGTATATATGTGTGTATATGTGTATGAATTCTGTAATCATGTAATCATCATTTATTGTCAAATCATCATATCTCCATTTATTGTCAAATCATCATATCTCCATTTATTGTTAAATCACCATTTATTGTAATCACTGTTATCATCATTTATGTAATCATCATTTATTGTTATAGAGTATATCGCTAAAAACTGCGAAACTTTTAATAAATAAATACAAAATACATCTTAACTAGGGCGAACATCATTCGTTGCGGGTGCTCACAAAAAATAATAAAAGCAACCCAAATAAGTTTTGTAAATGTTGATAAAGTTTGCGTAAGTGGAAAATTAAAAAAAAAAAAAAAAATTAATAGCCGAAATAGTGATAAACTATTACGGCAACAAGTCATACATTTGGAATGGAATAATATCCTTAATCTTTGCAGGGTTAACCCTACCGTTTATACAGAACATTGGGAGTCATGTGAAATTTCTCACAGATATCGTTAAACAAGAAAACGGGTGTTCCTCAAGAAACAGTACTAAGTACAACTCTGTGTCTTGCTCTGATGGATTCGATCAACCGCAAAAAAAGGACGTACCGTATTTTTTATCACTTGAAGGCCTACTAACAAATATATGCCTATTTTCTTGTAGCACATCCCGATAGTTGGACTATTCGTTTATTTTGCTAACTTATTTTTTTCGACATCTAGGCAATCATGTGTGCAGCGAGGAATTTTCCCAACGTGCCGTGAGATGAGAAAATTCCTGCCGCCGGTGGGAATCGAACCCATCATCTCCCGCTTATGAATCTAAGGTGCTAGTCACTAGACCACGGGAGACCCCTATTTTGCTAACTATCTAAAAAATTATTTAGAAAGCGGATGTATGAATAAAACCTTTTCAAATAATAATAAATGTTCTACCAAAAACAATAAAAATTAAATTTCAATTTGTGTCGGAGAAAACGCTGTATGAATTATCGAAAGTGTTGGTTTCGTTTAAAAAAATGTGCTTATCACCATAAAGTTATTTAAATATTCATAAAAATGAAAAAGAGGTGGATTTTTTTATTGAATTTGTATTCATAAAACCGCGTTCCTGAATACGGTAAATCGTGAAACAGAGGAAGTGGGCCATTTCTGCAATCTGTGTTTTTCGCTGTAAACATTATATCACAACGATCTCTTGCTTTCCTTGGGAATTTTAATAGATCAGATATTTAAATTTGTCTAATATATGAAAAAAAGTTTATAAATTTAGGTTAAAGCTTAACCACCAATGGCACCTTAATCGCACCACTGATAAATATTGCCCGGAAGCAATGAGGCGATATATTAAAAGAAGGCAATTTTATTAATCTTTGACTGCATGATTTTTTTTAAATATAAAAAATATTTCAATGATTGTTTTAATGTATTTATTTCGAAAATTGTTTTTTTTCTTTTTTTTTTTTTAAATTTTACCAAAAAAAAAAAAAATGTTGCATATCTCGAACATTATCCAATTACTGAATAACGTATGACATATAGTGGTAATTTTTGAAACAGTTATTTCTTTTATCGAACCACAAATTTACGCCAAATTTATTGTAGACACTTCTTATTAATTTTATATTGCTTCCGAAAGTTCAGCAACGAAAGACGAGTTAGTGTCTAACTGTGACTAACACCACAGGACTGACATTGACTGAATCAAGATTTTAAAATTGCTAGTTTTAGTCACTTTTGCAAGTCTACAACATCATGGATCGGTAAAAAAATTGTTTTACCTTATACCTTAGGTTTAAAAATTATTTTTTAGCATTTCTGCACCTAAATTCTTTGGAAGGGTTAAAATTTACAACTATCAATAAAATAAAAAATTTCAAATGTCTTTATTAAATTAATGGTCCTCCTGTAACATTGAGTGAGTGGAGTGTTAATAGATCTTCAACACAAAAACAGGTTGATCAAATCCATCAGAGTGTCACACAAAGTTGGGCTTAATACTGTGTCTTGAGGAACACCCGTTTCTTGTCTAACAATATCACAGAGAAGAATCGCATTAACACTTTCCCTGCCCAATGTGCAGCACTTTGAAATTAAAATGAGCAGAAATAAAACAAATTACCAAAAATAAAACAAATTTGAATGAAGTCGAATCTGAATATGAATTATTTAATTAATCATATTAAAGGGTAATCCAAGAACGCTCTATTTTGGGAGTTCAGATAGATAAATAGTTGAAATCTTGTTTAACACCTTGATTGTGTGAAAAGGTACAGGTTATGTTAAGATTATTACACTAATATGGAATAGTAGAGGTACTACTCCTTCAGAAATCCCAAAACAATGTTTTGGTGATTCGAGGGGTTTCCCAACATTTTTATCTACGTTTTCTTTTAGCTTGGAGGATATGGAATTACATGGACACGTGGACATCGAAACGAGCACATGCAAAACTGGCTACAGATCGACCCGTGCCGTATGTAAACACTGTGACGTCATCAGACTTGACCAAAACTTTACGAACTAACTTACTGTGCGAATAGGAAAGAGATTGGTTGAGAAGTAGTTCCAAGTTAAGAGAAATCAAAAACACAACCAAAGCCTGGATGAAAGAACGATTCTCCCGAAGAGAGGAAGTCATCCTATCCAGGCTTCGGATAGGACACACCCGACTTACCCATTCGTACTTACTAGACAGAAAAGAAAGACCGACTTGCAGACAGTGTAACAGAACTCTAACTGGTTAACATACACTGACAGACTGTAGACAACTCAGCAACTTGACAACTCCACACGACTTACATGACTTACTGACAGAGGGTAGCCAATACATCGAAATACTTCTGACACATCTGAAAACACTGAACTATTATTCGAAAATATAATTATATGTATTCTTCTAATTTTTTTTTCTCTGTCTTTATTGTAAATGATGTTGCTTCATGTTTTGTGTTTTTTCATTTTTTTTTTCTTCTTTTATTTTTCTTGTGTTTTATTTAAGTGTAATTCTTTTTAATATTACGACCTGACTATTACTTTAACGGACTTTGATTATTCTGTTCTTATGAGTCAATCGCCTCCGTGGCGAAACTCATATTAAATTAAATAAATAAATATGGAATTATCAAAAAAATATATATAGAGAAAAAACTTTATTTCACAAAAAAGTTTGGCTGCCCAACTAAATTGGGTTGCTCCGTACACAACTTGTTGATCAACCTGGTAGGTATTTTCAATAAAAATAAAAAAATAAATAAATAACTGAAAATATAAAAAATTATATGAATTAAGTAAATAAATGGGAATATAGTGATGAAAGTATTAATATAAATTAACAAAAAAAAAAAGAAAAAAAGTAACCATATTTCATAAAATACTACTGATAAATATACAAAAAGTTATGAGTTTTAGTTAACACAAGTGATGAGTTTTAGGGTTTTCGTATTTTACTTTAAATTTCCGGAAACAGTAGCCTTGACGATTCTCCTACCAAAGGATTTAAGTAAATTTCTATAGGATAATCAGCCTGAAGAAAGGGAGTTTACAGCACATTTTTCGTTTTGTTGCTTTGAGGTTTTTCTTCAGTGTTTTGATTTAGTTTTTGATGTTCGTGTTTGTGTTAGCACGTTCATAACGTAAAAGAGGACACAAAGACGCAATATCGCCCTTGAATCCATTAAAGACACATAAACTCAAAATGTAGTTTTTCTTCGAGATTCAATATATATTTCTATTTGTCATAGGCGTATATAAGGGGGGGCTGAGGGGACTGCAGCCCCCCCCCCCCGAAATTTTGATTCGATGGTAAAAACTTGTAAAACCCTTAAAAATAAATTAAATAAGATCACTTAGTTCATAAAAAATATTTTATTTTACATGTAATAGTGTTGTAGTTGCCTAAAACTATTCCAAGCTCTAAATTTTTCGTATTCCATACCCCGGAAATGGTCTCAGCCCCCCCCCCCCCCCCGAAATTTTCCCAGCCCCTCCCAAATTATTTTCTATATATGCCCATGCTATTTGTTTTACGTAATAGCTCCCCTGCCAAAATAGTAAAACGTAATTTTCTCTAGAAATGCAAAAATTAAGGATTATGAATAGACATTTTTCAAATGAGCTTAGAATATTATAGAAAGGGACGTTTTCATGGTAAGTGCAGAATGCACGCAGAGCGTAATGGCTACCGTGGATGTCCTGGTTACTTGCAATAGCAACATACATCCATTTCAAGGCTATTTTATTAATTTGCATTCCTGTGATTCCAACCTTTCTTTACCTTTAGTAATAAGTCAACGATTTCTTTTTTCTTCTGTAACCATGTTCAGTTAAAATCGATTCCTAAGCTATTTTCTTAAGCAGGCCATTCCCGTTCCGATTTTCAGTCCGACTTAGTAGGACTACTAGTTGGATAGTCGACTCCACTTACGCTCCGACTTGCTATCCAACTAGCGATCCAACTTTAGTCCTAGTCTGTTTTCACGACTTTGCTCGTCGCTCACGAACCGAAAAATGTATCGAGTGCAGACCGAAGATGCCCGAAAGTCAAGCACTGACTGAGCTAAGTTGGACGACTTTGATCCGACTCCCCCACTATGCAACGAGCCCATTCGCGATCCGACTTGTGTTCCAACTTTGTAAGTTGGAACACAAGTCGAACTGCAAATCGGAACGTGAATGGCCTGCTTTAGAACAAGAATAATAATTTCGTGTCAAAGTTGGAAGAAGATAAGTAAAGCTTCTCTCCACAGCACTTGTTGTTCGTATCTCCTACTACTTTCCTTCCTCGTTCGATTGTAAACTGAAATTTGGATATAACTTATTCTTTGATATGTATTAATCATTTTCCGACCCAAACTATGGCTTGTGCATTGGGCTAGAACAGGCGTGACTAATGGCTGAATTCGGATGAAGTGTAGCCTGTCATGGCTATGTAAAACCACCCTACAGCCTACCTGTACTAGTGAAGCAGGTCCTAGAGGCAACCCGCAAGCCCCGGCTGCCAGAGTGAACAGTGTTATCTACTACTCACAAGTACAGCTCGGCTGTTTATCTGTGCGCGCGAACCCTTCGCTACTTTCTTCTTCAGAACCCAAGGATCGGCAGACTGAAGGCATTGTTCGCATTTCTCCTCCCGGCCCGGTACCCTAAATCTTTGACTAAGAACACTGATGTTTATAGGAAAGATGCCCTCCACACCCTCCCGTCTTGCAACACAACCAATGGCCCGTGCGCACAGGTAAACGGTCGAGCTGTCGTCGGAGGATTTACAGACCGACCGCATACTGGACCAGCTTCTCTGTCAAAATTGTTGGCCTAATTTTTAAACTCCTGCTTTTAGGTTCAATATTTATTTTATTTAAGATTTTAGGTAATTTGTTATTACGATGTCTACCGGCACTAAAGATGAGATCTTGTCTCTCAAGCCCTATGTAGCGTGAAATAAAAACATTTCAAACGGTAAAGGTTGACCTTTTTCAATTTCGAATAAGACGACATCCTCTCCGACGTCCATCACATCCTAACGCCTGCAACTCGCTGACTAATACTAGGAGAAAGAACGTCTCGATGGACAGAGAAGACCCTGAGCCGAAGAATTCTCTACGTCCACTCTGCACCTCATCTACAGGATGTTGGAATTGTTCCTAAAGTGAACAAAAGGAACTAGTCCTCCGGGAATGGATTAGGTATTCTATTGAGCTGATGGTGTTACCTGGGAATGTGAAGGCCTCCCTAGTGAACAGCTTACCGCGCTGGACACTTCGCAGAGACTTGCAGGAACGCCTCGGTTCTTAGAAAGATTTTGGAAGCCCACGAAGAATGCATTAGCCAGATCACTAGCGGCTCATCAGCTTCCTGAGTCACATTAGCGAGGTCTAGGAAAGTTTGATCCTTGTGCACGTATTCAATCATTGCTCGCAGGCCGATGCCATTCCACAGAAGCGAACTAACATCCGGCTTGGGCTATCCTGAAACCAAGAGGTCCCAAGCTACAGAACACCTTGGCCGCAGAGTTCACAGCCACAACCTTGTTCTTCTTGGACAGCACTCAGGCGTTCCACTGCGCTTACCTCCTGCTTCTCAGCAGTTGCGGTGCTACGGCTACAGTTGTGAAAACCCGCCCAAAACTCAATATCATTTGATATTGTTGATTTAGAAACCTGAAATTACAATATTTCAACTCGGAGACGAGTTTTCACTCGGACCACTTCAGACATTTTTTGCAGTCAACACTGACTTGAGTTCTGCAAAAAAATCCATCTTAGATTTGATTCCAATGTTTACATAGAGATAACGCGCGTCTGTCTTGCCAAGTTGGTTCACCTCTAGCACCGAAATAGGCAGGTTTATACAGCTAATTTCGGTCTGGTGTCTTTCTATTCATGCCCACGGAATATTTAAGCCCGAAATTAGAGAGACGCAAAAGCTATATGGCAAAACGAAATTTGAAACGTGTAATTTTTTCACTTTTTCAGTATCCCCGTCCATGAAGGCGATTCGAAAAATACAAAAATATTTTTTTTTTGCCCTTCGGACATCCCATTAAAACAAGAAAAACATGCGTCAACCTTATCGATCTGAAAAAGTAAAGTAAAAGGAACGATTTTGGTACATGAGGATTTGGGAAATTTTCTTCGTTTCTAGTACTTCAATGATTAACCACCGTCCTGCAATCAACGGTGGGGGGCTAAAAATCAAGAAATAGCACTCTCACGAGGCATTTAACATATATTTAAGGCAAATGGATTCCGAGAAAATACTTTAAAAAATCCAGTTTTGAGCGCTTTTTGACTATTTTTGACCACTGTGCGGGTTCCCGGCACAAATCATCAACATCATCGAAACCTACATGTCCTTGAGTAGGGTTAAGACTCCAATGTAAATTTCAGCATATCATTGTGCCTTCTGATACAAAAGAGTACAATAAGATGTAATTAAAGCCCGGCTCCAGATTCCAAACCTTTGGGCTCGGAGCTCTCGAAATTAAAATAGAAGTAGATGGAGATAGTTAGCCGCTGTAGAGAAACGAAGACAGGTATAGTTGGGATTCGGCTAGGAGAAAAACGTCAGACTTTCAAAAAGAAATCTGTATTTTGGACGTTTCCATAAAATAGAAGGGTGGAAAAAAAAAACTGGCAGAATGTCTGGCAAATGCAGGTTATCATCACACCGACATGATCAAATCCTGAAGACCTTAAAGCATTAAGTAACATGGAATTACTTTGAACCGGAACTTTGAAGAAAGAAAAAAAAACACAATCTTTACAGAAAAGTTGAAGTTCATTGAGAATAAATTTCATGAATGAATCTAAGTGACCTACGCCAACGTTACTCCTCATTGAAGCGCTATAAAAACTTTACGACTAATAAAAATAAGAAGCGAAATCAATGAACTCAATTACCTTTTTTTCCCAAGTGGCAATTAACCCGATTAGGGAAATATGTAATTATGTTTACAAACTTCCTCCGGATAACGTTGTAAAAGGTTGAAGAACTCGATCCGACAAGTTTTTTCTTCTGTTGGCGAGGATTAAGTCCAGCGTCTTGGACTTTTCCTCCTTCCTGGTTCTTTGGCCTTCTATTTATAGCAGTTTTAAAGAGCTCGATTAGAAATGTTGGCTCCCGCTTAAAGAGCTGGTTTGATCCAGGATTCGTTTGTTCCAAAGGTTTGGGTTCAAACGCCCTCTGTGTAAACAACGTAACATTGAAAGGCCGTCCACGCCATTTGGTGCGTTTCCTCCCTCCTTCCATAGGGAGGATAACCGGTTATAACGTCTAACCAACGGAGCAATCGTTCCCGATATATACATATATATAATTATTTGAGCCACTGTTATTTTAGAGATCTACGAGTTGTTCCTGCAATTGTCTGTTCGCACTTAGGCGGGCCCGAAAATGGTCCGACTTTCATGAACTTTCGTACAAAAATACTTTGTGTTATTTAGAGGGCCCAGATCGTCAACACTGACGTATGACGCCGCATATGCTTCATCACGAACCAGCTTTCTGTTGCGGCTTGACGCCGCATATGCTTCATCACGAACCAGCTTTCTGTTGCGGCTTGACGCCGCATATGCTTCATCACGAACCAGCTTTCTGTTGCGGCTTGACGCCGCTTATGCTTCATCACGAACCAGCTTGCTGTGTCGACTTGACGCCGCTTATGCTTCATCACGAACCAGCTTGCTGTGTCGACTTGACGCCGCTTATGCTTATCACGAACCAGCTTGCTGTGTCGACTTGACGCCGCTTATGCTTCATCACGAACCAGCTTGCTGTGTCGACTTGACGCCGCTTAGGCTTCATCTCGAACCAGCTTGCTGTGTCGACTTGACGCCGCTTATGCTTCATCACGAACCAGCTTGCTGTGACGACTTGACGCCGCATATGCTTCATCACGAACCAGCTTTCTGTTGCGGCTTGACGCCGCATATGCTTCATCACGAACCAGCTTTCTGTTGCGGCTTGACGCCGCATATGCTTCATCACGAACCAGCTTTCTGTTGCGGCTTGACGCCGCTTATGCTTCATCACGAACCAGCTTGCTGTGTCGACTTGACGCCGCTTATGCTTCATCACGAACCAGCTTGCTGTGTCGACTTGACGCCGCTTATGCTTCATCACGAACCAGCTTGCTGTGTCGACTTGACGCCGCTTATGCTTCATCACGAACCAGCTTGCTGTGTCGACTTGACGCCGCTTATGCTTCATCACGAACCAGCTTGCTGTGTCGGCTTGACGCCGCTTATGCTTCATCACGAACCAGCTTGCTGTGTCGACTTGACGCCGCATATGCTTCATCACGAACCAGCTTGCTGTGTCGACTTGACGCCGCTTAGGCTTCATCTCGAACCAGCTTGCTGTGTCGACTTGACGACGCTTATGCTTCATCACGAACCAGCTTGCTGTGTCGACTTGACGCCGCTTATGCTTCATCACGAACCAGCTTGCTGTGTCGACTTGACGCCGCTTATGCTTCATCACGAACCAGCTTGCTGTGTCGGCTTGACGCCGCATATGCTTCATCACGAACCAGCTTTCTGTTGCGGCTTGACGCCGCTTATGCTTCATCACGAACCAGCTTGCTGTGTCGACTTGACGCCGCATATGCTTCATCACGAACCAGCTTGCTGTGGCGGCTTGATGCCGCATATGCGTAATGGGGCTATCTGTTTGCAGGAGTTTCTTCCCCACTTTTGCGTCACTTGCTCTTTTTTTTTTAAGATACAGTAAAAAATACAAATTTATATGTTCACAATTATCAGTAACATATAGTACTAAATATAACTAAAGTTTCAAAAGACCATAAGACAAAAATTAGGAGGTTTGTGTTAAGAATTATGTGCTAAACATTATTTAGAGCCTTGCTATTTGAAATATAGTTAATATATTTACATAACTTATCACTAAAACTAACTACAATTTTTTATTAGGTCATGATGGGTGCTGCATGTTGTGGTTTTCCATTAATGACCAAGTAAAATTGAGTAATAATTACATAATAGAAAATAATAATAATTACACAATAGAAAATAAAATAAAATTCGTTTGTTTCTTTCGTTTTCTCAGATTCTGTGATACATGTTTATGTCTTTTAAATATTGGAGTATAGAGTGTATGTATGGACTACCCTCTGTGAGAAGTTCTTGTAGGTCGTGTGGGATGTTCAGTTTGTCGCGTCTTTTACATTCAGTGAGTATATGTTTAATGGTCAATGGTATGTTACAAACTCTGCATATCGGTTTGTCTTTTTTCTCCATGAGGTAATTATGTGTGAGCAACGAGTGTCCAATGCGAAGTCTGGTCAGTACTACTTGGTCTCTTCTTGTCAAGGTATGTTGTTCGTTACTCCATGCTTTTACTGTGTTCTTAATTTGTGATAATTTGTTGTTTGTTTGTAGCCAGTGATGCAACCAGTCGTTTAATGTATGTGTGCGTAATGTGTAAACCAAATCATCTAACGTAATGTTTTCAATGTCTACGATCTGTTTATTAGTTGTGTCTTTTGCATGTTTGTCTACTGACGTACTTAGTCCGATATCCTCGTGCCCGGGTAGCCATAATAGTGTAAGTGTGTGATTCCTGAGTCTGTGAAATTGTTCGTATATCTGTTTAATTATTGGATGGTTAGTATACATATTATCGAGGGAGCGTAAAGAACTGAGTGAGTCTGTACATAGGAGGATGTTTGTGTTTTCAGTGTTATGTAGTTTTGTAAGGGCTAAGTGTATGGTGTGTGATTCGGCTGTGTAGATACTTGTGTTGTCATGTAATTTGATTGAATGTGTTTGGTTTTGGTTAATAACTGCTGCTGCAGTTCCAGATGATGTCTTCGATCCGTCTGTGTAGATGTGAATATGGTTACGTTTGTCTGCCAAAAGTGAGGTAAATATGGTTTTGTAAATTTTGTTGGATAGTGGATGATTTTTTTAAATTGTGCTAGTGTTAAGTCAATCTTGTAGTTTTTTACGCTCCAAGGAGGGAATGTTAACGGTGTGTTAGCGCGGTTCCTCCCTCCCCCATAGGGAGGAACCCCGCTTATAAGGTTGATACAATGAAACAATCCGGAAGTGCCGACTAGAAAATTTCGCGTTTCAGAACCCCTAGAGACTGAAAATAACGGTGGTTCAAATTTGTATATATATATATATATATATATATATATATATATATATATATGAAAAACAGTGGAGAGACATCATTTTTCTACCTTCTACGAAATCGAGAACTCCACAAATAACGCTGCATACATCACAGATATATATTTGTCTGTTCGCTCATTTCTGGCTTCCCTAATGGTCCGATAGTGATGAAATTTGGTACAAAAATCCGTCGTCCAATTTAAAAGGTCAAGTTCGTTAACCAGCAGAATCCGCCCACTGGAAGATGGCGTTTAGGGCGAAATTCGCGAAAAAAAATCGTAACGCTTACGTTTTTGAGTTCATAAGCTTGTAAGTACTCGTTTTATAGGCTTCTTGGGCTAGGAAAACGAATGAAACCATTTTCAAGGCGATAGCATTAAACGTTTTCGAGAAAATTGGAAAAATAGTTTTTGAATACCGTTTTTGGTTTGGGTACTTAGAATCATGGGATTCAGTTGAAACATTTTCTGCATGTTCTACTTTCATTAAAACTAATATGTTGACATTTTTGTTACGTTTGGAGTTTAGGAAGGGTTCGAATAAAATATTTTATTAACAGACATAAAAAGTTTTGGTAACTTTGTATACTTTCCTTAATATCTCGAAAAAGGTTGAGAATCTTGGGAAACGCAAGATGACCATTAGAAAGCTCACTAAATGTTCTACAAAAATGGTTCTAATAAAAGTTTTGATTAGGCGAAGTCAATCGGAGAAATAAGTGCTTAAAACTTTAAAGTAATTGATTTCGCTTATTCGAACTGTTCTTTTTGTCTTTGATTTTGGTACTTAGAATTATGGGATTCAGTTGAAACATTTTCTGCATGTTCGAGTTTTATCAACACTAATATCTTGAAATTTTGGTAACGTTTGGAGTAAAGGAAGGGTTAGAATAAAATATTTTATTAACAGACAAGAAAAGTTTTGGTAACCTTTTATACTTTCGTTAGTATCTCGAAAACCGTTGACAATCTTGGGAAGCGAAAGGTTACCATTCGAAAGCTTACTAAATGGTCTACAAAAAAGGTTCTAAAGAAAGTTTTGAATAAGCGGTGTCAATCGGATAAATAAGTGCTTAAACTTTGAAGTAATTGATTTCGTTTATTCGAACGGTTCTTTTTGCCTGTTTTTATTCCTTGTTTTGTTTTTTTTTAATTAATTATAGTTGGATAATGTATTTGACAATAAAACAGATTAAGTAAAATAAGAAAAAAACAATTCATTGTTAGAAATATAGCTTGCCAAGAGAAAGAGATTTTTTTAATTTCTGTTTACCTTTGTTCTTAATTGTTTTTTTCTCGGTTTGCCTTAGTTTTTAATATCTTGCTGTTATTTTGATTGCATTTTTTTTTCAATAAAACATGACAAGTAATTGAGAAGCGTGTTTGTATTTTGAATTGACTTTGAGAGTCTTGCTTTAGATTGAGGGATTTCCGCTTCTAACCTGTGGGTGTTAAAAGTTTTCATGAAATAATAATAATAATAAAAAAAAAGATTAGTTCTATTTTAAACTTTCGAAATTACAATATGGATGAGAATAGATACGTCTTAAAATGACGCAGTTCCTGCAGAAAGAGAATGTTTAGACTCTGTGTAGGGTCAGACATTTGCCCGGGTCGAGCTACTAGGCAGGCTTCAGGTAGGTTTCATTGCACTTCATAAATCAAGATGACAGATATTGTACCTGTAGGAAGTCATAAAGCCAAATGCTATAGTAAAATTATAATTATATTTTGTGGTTGTATTTGGCGTAATACATTAAAAAATAACATAATAATACTCTCCCATTTTCTTGTACAATTTTATTTTGTTTAATTGCATTTAACAGTAAAATGAGTAGTTTAGTGTTTTTAATTGCATTTCACACTTAAATGGATATGTTAGTAAAGCAAGTTAAGTCAATTAGAAACATATTCGTAGTAGAGTCTTCGTAGAGAGAAACTTGGGACGGCGGAAAGAGTAATTTTCGTTTATTGAGAAGATATGGTCTAGCAATAGGTATGTCACTATACAGGTATATTTATTTATATTGCTATTATTATACTTTATATATATATATATATATATATATATATATATATATATATTTATATTTATATTTTCAAGCATATAGGTACTCATATTTATGTTAATGTTTCTAGCCTTTTTTTGTTGTTTTTTGTTATTGTTTCTGTCCTTACGATTGTTATACCATATATGTTTTTACAGCCCTGAAGATGGCTTGTATAGCAAGCCGAAACGTTGGCGGAAATAAATATACATTTTAGCAAATAAAATGTGTTTTATTGAATAAGAACACTGACCGAAACCCCGACGATCAACGCTTCCTAATTTTCGTTTAGAATAGTTTCTTGTGCCTTGCCGACAATCTTGCTTTTCTTTGGAATATCTGTTTACACTAAGAATGATCTAAACAAAGTAATAACTGTTTCTATTCTAAGTATACAAAATGACACTAGGAATAAGAACGGAACCGCGCTAAGATGGTGCAGTTCCTGCGAGTCGGACTTTTTGTGTATGTGGATGTGTGTAGTGCGTCTCTATCAGTGTGATGTTGCATGTTCCTTATGAGTAGTGGCTTCTGTTTTGGATTTTTTTGTATGTATTTGTTTATCAGAGAACTGTCCATAAAGTATTTTGTACAGGCTGTATTTAAGGTTTTGGATTTTAACAGAAATTTTATGCACAGGTACTTCCGTCTATACTCCAGTGGAGGTTCTCCAGCTTCTACACAAGTGCTATCAGCGGGACTTGATCTAAAGGCCCCAGTCGCTATTCTCAGTCCTGTATGATGTATTGTGTTGAGTAGCTTTAAAGTGCTTGGCCTGGCAGATGAATATACTATACAGCCGTAATCCAGCAGAGATCAGGTATAGGCTCGGTAGAATGTTAAAATTAATGATCTGTCAGCTCCCCACTTTGTGTTACTTAGAATCCTCAGCAAATTCAAGCTTTTTTTGCATTTGTTAAGGAGTTCTTTTAGATGGGGAACCCATGTTATTCGTCGGTCAAGCATGAGTCCCAGAAATGTTAAGGTGTCTGTCATGTTATTTAAACGTAGTAAGACAGTTTCTCTTAGTCTCTTTCTGGAGAAAATGATATAGGACGATTTGTCCGGAGAAAATTTGAAACCAGTATTAGAGCACCAGTTTTCGAGGTTGGTAATTGTGTTTTGTATGTAAGTTTGTGCAGTGTTCAGTTTCTTGTATGGGATGTAAAGGAGAAGGTCATCAGCATACATACAGTAAGAAACTTCTCTGGGGATACATTTTATGATAGAATTCACAGCAATTTTGAACAACGTTGTGCTCAGTACACCTCCCTGAGGCACTCCATTTTCTTGTGGGAACGTGTCAGACAAATATGTACCTATCTCCACCCTGAATGTTCGCTGAGTTAAATACCTGTCCAAGAACATGATGATATTTCCCTGAACACCCCCATTCTTTTAACTGGGAGAATATAAGTCGTCTCCATACTGTATCATATGCCTTTTCTAGGTCAAGGGATACAGCTAAGGCAGACTTTTTTCAAGAAAAGAATTAAGGATTACGGCTTCCATTGTGGGCAAGTGGTGCATAGTGGAATGTTCTGTTCGAAAGCCGCATTGGTGAGGGGATAAATGGTTTCCATTCTCTAGGAACCACAACAATCTCTTATTGATTATTTTTTCTGCCACCTTACAGACCGTGCTTGTTAAAGAAATCGGTCGATAAGAAGATGGAGAATTTTTGTCTTTACCGGGCTTGAGTATTGGGACTATAACTGCTTCATTCCAGGAGTGAGGATAGGTACCATTCTTGTAAACCTTATTAAGTAGGTCAAGAAGAAGCAAGAGACCGCACTCTGGTAGATTTTGTAGCATGTCATATGTAATCTTATCAAGGCCAGGAGATGTTTTGCCGGCTGATGATAGTGCTAATTTTAGTTCGTTTAGTGTAAAGGGGTCATTTAGCGAATGTTTCAAGTATGGTAATATTGGGATAGTAGTCCTTTCTGTTTGTCTTTTGTGCTCTAAAAATTGTTGCGTGTAGTTGTCACTACTAGAAATTTTACTGAAATGATTTCCTAGTAAGTTTGATATGGCGTATGGTTCTGTTATAGTGTTGTCGTTATGTTTTAGTCCAGTAATTGGGGCGCGATACTTCTTATGTTTGATCTTGTTAATTTGATTCCAAACCTCTTTCATTGACGAGTGACAGTTTATACTCGATACAAAATCTTTCCAACAATTTCTCTTGCTATTCTTGATTCTTGTTGTGTGCCTTAGCTTTCAATTTTTCGTAATTAATAAGGTTTACCTCTGTTGGGTTCCTACGAAATAAATTAAGTGCTCTCTTCCTTTCAGTCACAGCCGCTTTACATTCACTATTCCACCAAGGGACGGGTATAGTCTTGTGAGAGAAACATGTCTTTGGAATACTAATATAAGCTGCTTCAATTAGTGTGTGTGTGTGAATTCGTCAATGTTGAGTATGCTTTAATTGCTATGTTTGTCTGTTATATATTTTTTGTATAAGTCCCAGTTTGCTTTGTTTGTATTGTACCTGCTCTCTGATGGAAAGACGGGTATGGGTGTGTTCGGTTTTATGTGTATAGGGAAGTGATCGCTTCCATGGGAATCTGAATCAACTTCCCATGAAAAGCGAGAGTGTATGTCCGGTGTACAAAGGGAGACATCAATGTTAGTCATTGTTCCAGTTCGTGTGCATAAATGTGTTGGAGATTGATCGTTAAGTGCTATTAAATCAAATTGTTCGAATTTGTTTTGTAGTTGTTGTCCTTTACTTGAGGTGGTCATCGAGTTCCACATGAGACTTAAGGCATTTACGGGAACATAAAAAGACAGAGTATTAAAACCCAACATTACTTATGGGATCACCTGATATAAAAAAATATCAATTATAATTGACATGAGCCTAAATATCTCGGTTGGGAATTCATGGTAAGTGGATCATAGCCATTCTAAAGATTGCTAAATTCTCTATAATTGACATGAGCCTAAATATCTCGGTTGAGAATTCATGGTAAGTGGATCATAGCCATTATAAAGATTGCTAAATTCATTTAAATGCTTATAGCAGTTAAATGAATTTTTCAGTTAAAATGAGAAAAATGGTTTGCTGTTTAAAATAGCGCTTTCTGAACGGAATTCGAAGATGCTGAGTGATTAATATCCGATGTTGCATGTTTTCTGTACATAAATGCGCCTAAAATCTCATTTGACTTCATGATGTTTTTTTTTAGGAGAACGCCATGGATAAGCGCTAAGATGACACAGCTCCTGCGAATATGACTTTTTTTATTTGCCATTTTTTTTTAATTGGGAGGTTCCATTCTTTGGAATTTCGCTGAGTACATGCGGGATGTAACGTGCTCAGCGAAACTCGTATAGTGTCGTGTTGTTAAGAAGTTATTTCTCGGAAGAGCAAATATCCTTGAGTTGTTTTGCTTTATTTATAACATTTAAAATCGTAATCTGCTGCAAATCCTTTAACATATTTAGCTCACCTTGCGGTGGATTGTATCAGCTGTCACATAGATATGTCTTCTGGCTGACGGTTCGCAAAAAGTTTGCCTGACGTCCAACGCGAGAATGAAATGTAACAGACATCGCACAGTGATATTTCGGTACTTGGTGCATGGCGGCTGGTAGAGATCTCTATAAAATAAGGTTGATAATAATACCAAGAGCAGAGATGTTCCACCTTAATATAAATCGGTCTAGAAACAAACAAGTTTGAATGGCCAAGAATCGGTGGCCGTTGGATTGGACCGGATTAAATCGGAGCGGGACCAATGTAGGCACCTCCATTGAGATGCATGTGTCTGTTTTTCTTCCGACAGTCGGTGGCTATTGGATCGGATCGGAACGGGTCCAGTGTAGGTGCACCCAGTGATGTGGGGCGGGTAAATACCCAATGGGTAGGTAAATATAAATTGGGTATTTACCCATTGGGAAGTTAAATACCCAAAAAGTGGGTATTTTCAGTTTTTGAGCTTGATAGAACTTCTTTGAGTATTTTTTGGTACAAACAAGGGCTGAAACTCACCCATTTGACCATAAAAACTAAATAAACATTAATATTTACCCAGTAATATTTTAAAGAGAGTTAAAAGTCGGTCCGGGTATTTATGTGTATTTACAACATAATGCATGCCTATGATTTTTCATGATTACTTTTACATTGGAAGGGTTAATTAATTTAAAAAAAGTTTTAATGCAGCCTATTCAATTATTAGGGACTTATTTAAATTTTAAAAAATATACCTGTTAGAAAAAAGAAAACTTCTCAGGTGTCAAAAACAGGCTTTTAATGTTTATTATAATAGTTCAAAACCAAGCGTTTTATGATCCTTGTTAATATTATTTGAAATTATGCTCATACAGTAATAACAACAGAAACGAAAAGGTAGAATTTTGATAACATAGTGTTTTGGGCCCGACTCAGGAAGCTAGTTAACATCCTTAATCCAATTATTGCGCTTATCACTGCCATTCAGTTAAATGGCCCTTTGGTCAACACAGTTCATAAGATATTTCAGAATAGGCAGAACTCTTCAACAAGAAATTCAAGAATCTTCTCTTCAAAAAACTTTGGGGAAAACTTGTGCTAACTTAATAGGAGAAACACATTCATTTTGGTGTTGGAAAGGTACATCTTGCTGGAGACTTGTTGAACCCATCATCATAAGGTTGGAATTTGAAGCCTGGGGGAATACTTGATACTATTGGTTTAGTGTGTGAGTTAGGCAGAAGCATGGGATTGAAATCAGTTGATCTTCGGACAAACATAGCTGACTATAGGGACAAATAGGGATTATGGCAAAGATCCTTTGTTTGGGAAGGTCTTGACAATGACAAAGAAAAGGCAATAAGTCCCATGTTATGGTCGAGAGCCTTAAAATGTACATGTCTTATGGCAGAAGTAGCTGTAAGAATACTAGGAGCTCCTGTGACATCTGCTGCGACTGAAAGAACATTCAGCACTTTCAGTTGGATTCACTGTAAAAAAGGAAACCGACTTACAACTGAAAGAGTAAGGTAAATAGCATATTAGTCTCATAACTGGAATCTCCTCAATAATACCCAAAAAGAGAGAAAGGAACAAACAGGAAAACCCCAAGATGGTTGCCAAGGAAAAGAAGCTCAAGAGAAGAAAGATGAATCACAAGATATTGTCTGTGAAACTAGCAGTGATGATAGTGACTCTGACGACGGCTACATGTCACTTTCAAGAGATGAATAAATCTCTGACCCCGAAGACTTGGATTAGGTTGTCGTTATCACTGAATTTAATTTAGGCCATTCCATTTCCTTACTTGGTGTTCTGAATTTGGAAGAGTTTTTATTTTCTGTATAAATGTTAATAGGCTTAATCTTTTTATTACACACACAGGTTATGAAATAAAACACACAAAAAAGTTAAACTTTGTGAAATTACATGAATGTATTTATATGAAAAGACCAGCAGTCAGTAGTTGTGGTTGTGATAAGTTTAGTAAAAAAAAAAAAAAAACCTTAGCCGTAGGCTAGAACAAACTTTGATAAAGATAATGATCAATCAGTAAGTTTTTTGAGAAATTGAGATAATCCTAGTCCAAAGTTTTAGCTGAGGCTACATTTTTGTGAATGCAGTACAGTAGTATCAAATTTAGGCAAACAACTTGTTTTATTGGTAGTCCGAAGGTCCATGGCAATCTTTCAGGTAATAATTTATTATTTATTAATCTCTCAGTGGCCTTATTTTATAAGTTATTATTGTTTTAATAGTTGTTCAATCATCATCACACGTACGCCCAGTCTTCATCGCACATACCTCGGGCCTACCTCCTTGCCATGGAGATATGACATGCTCAAGCAAAAATGGCCGTTGTATTATTCAAGTTAATGGACACCAGCTCCAAGTGCATTTTCTCTCAGGAAGTTTAATTAATTAATATGGAGTAGAAAACCAAGCAATCCACAAGTGAGGAGTCGTGGAGTAGCCAGCCAACATGCCAAATCAGAATCTCAAGCAACCCATCAAATACCTACACATCATCATCATCACCCATTCACAGAAGCATCATATACTATTATTAAAGTAAGGATTTATTGTCAATTATATATAGCTATAGTATCTACTAGTCTTTCCTTTATGACCCCTCACATTCCACACACATGTCCACTCACTCATTCACACACCCCTGAGCTACAACCTGGAAGATGTACCAGATCCCATGGAAAGGGACTATATATCTTTCAAACTTAAACAATAGTTTCTCAGTGTTGCAACACCTCTAAACTGGCAAGAGTTCGTAGTTAATAATAAATGGACGTTAAAATTTAAATAAAATAAATAATAAATATAATAAATAAATAAAATAAACTGGCGAGATCCATAATATTTTACAATATTCGGTAAAAATGCAGTTTCCCGCCCTCCAAACCGATTTCTTTCAAATTTTGCACAATAACGTATTTTGATGCACTAAACACGAAAACAATAAAAAACAAAAACGTCGGATTTAACTAGGAAAGAAGTTATTAAGCACTAAAGTTCACTGTTATGCAGGTTATGAGAGCTATTAATTATAGCGAGTTGGATTGACTGGGGTTTTGTTATCTTCTTGAGCGAGCGGAAACGCATAGCACGTACGCCCTTAAGCGACAGTTGAGGATGCCCTTAAAATTAACAATATTTTCGAATAAATGGTTTCTGAACATTTCAAATGAGAGTTCTCTGTTTCCCAATGTTACATATCTGCGCATGCGCGTGTTTACAAATACGCTGATGACGCCTAGTTTTATAACCTTCCTAACTTTAGTGCTTAATATTATATTCTATTAATTTTAGCGAGTTGGATTGACTGGGGTTTTGTTATCTTCTTGAGCGAGCGTAGCGAGCGGAAACGCATAGCATGTATGCCTTAAAGTCGTCATTTATGCCTTAGTCTTCACAAATTTAGATGTTTACATTAGCTCTCATAACCTGCATAATTAAATGCAGGTTCCTTTCCTAGTTAAATCCGACGTTTTTTTTTTATCGTATTCGTGTTTAGTGCATCAAAATACGTTATTGTGCAAAATTTGAAAGAAACCGGTTTGGAGGGCGTGAAACTGCATTTTTACCGAATAAATACCCGGGTATTTTACATCACTGGGTGCACCATAAGGAAGAATTAGTGAAGGAGCTAAATGGGAGTAACTGAGGCGTCCTTTGCAACTATCTCGACGCCATTTACAAGTATACACAATTTTCAATCCAGCAATTTAATTATTATTCTTATTTTTGTTTTGATTTATTTATTTGTTGTATATATTTTTTCATTTTATATTAGTCAAAGTTTGGTATAATATATTAATTCTTTTGTATGATTTTCATTTAATATTCAGTTACTCTGGGACCGCAGATTACCACTCCAGCTGATGGGCCTTGCCCAAGCTTTTTTTTTTGTAAATATGAATTAATTCTAGTCAGATTATTGTACATTTTAGAAGAAAATATATTTACTTTATTCATTCAGTGATATTTTTAACTTATCTAGCTAGACAAAATTCTAAAAATGTATTAAGAAATTCGTAATAGGACCTTGCAGTATTCTCATAGACAGGATATAGATTTCAAACAAGAATAAGTCGGCTCAAATATGTCAACATTTAGGGATTACGGATTATGTATATTAGGGTATGTCATATTACAAAGTTCATTACTCCATCTTTGAATGAATACTGCAGTTATTTTTTTTTATTTATATATATATTTTTTATTTGAAGAAATATCACAATCTACAATTCAATTGCATTATGTAATTTGATACAGGTTACTTGCTCACGCTTCAAGTACCACCAGTTGTCAGCCGAATACCTTCCTAGTTAGGAAGGATTCTAGGATGACCTGGAGTTACCTTACGCCATAATGCATGTGATATCCTGAGGAAAGAAAATATCCACAGATATCACTCTCAATTTATACAATTATAATGTCTTTGATCACTTCACGGATAGTTGTTTTTGATCACTCCACGACACTTCACTCCCTTAGTAGATCCCGGGGCCACTTCCTATTAAGACGTCTTGGTGGAGAGGAAGGATGATTGGTGCTGGATAAGGATTGGGCTGTAGGATTAGGATGACTGATTAATTTACTATGGAAGGATGAGAAGCGGCTTTAATAAGCGGGATTATATCTTGGACAAAAGGGATATTTAGGTCATTATGGAGGGTGCGATTTGTAAAAATTTTTTATTTATTTTACGAGCTTCGCAACGACGGCGACTTGCTCTTTTTTTTTTAAAGATACAGTAAAAAATACAAATTTATATGTTCACAATTATCAGTAACATATAATACTAAATACAACTAAAGTTTGAAAAGAGCATAAGACAAAAATTAGGAGGTTTGTGTTAAGAATTATGTGCTAAACATTATTTAGAGCCTTGCTATTTGAAATATAGTTAATATATTTACATAACTTATCACTAAAACTAACTACAATTTTTTATTAGGTCATGATGGGTGCTGCATGTTGTGGTTTTCCATTAATGACCAAGTAAAATTGAGTAATAATTACATAATAGAAAATAAAAATAATAATAATAATTACACAATAGAAAAGAAAAAAAAAATTCTTTTGTTTCTTCAGATTCTGTGATACATGTTTATGTGTTTTAAATATTGGAGTATAGAGTGTATGTATGGACTACCCTCTGTAAGAAGTTCTTGTAGGTCGTGTGGAATGTTAATGAATTAATGTTAATTATAATGATTTGTAACATAATAAGGAGCATTGACTATGGTACGTAGGACTTTGGATTGGAATGTTACTACAGTTAATAAACTGATTTGTCAGTACTACAAATTTATTTCCTTCTTCGAAAGGCGAGTATGATCGACTTTTATTATTTATCAAAATAAATTATCATTAAATTTTAAGCCCATATTGTCTTATCCAAAAGTTACCCGTTTTCATGATATTTAATATTTTAGGCTTTTTTAAAAACAATTCACTTATTGGATATTTTTTATTATTATTAGCACTTGAGCTGAATTTTTTATAATACGAAATCTTATTATTATTTATTGAGAGTACACAATTATTATTTATTGAGAGTACTATTTATTCTTGAAGTCTATGTGCGAACGAAGCTAAATATTTCTTATACTATTGAAGCTAGGAGGAAATCAAATGAAAAAAAAAGAAAAAAAAGTACTGTAGCAGCAGAAAACATGTATCATTGTTTAAGAAAACAAAATAAATAAATAAAATAACAATAATAATAATGACAAATAAAACTATACAAAAAAAATATATGGAACATTTCTAAAAACGTTGGAACTTTTTTTTTTTCTTTTTTTTTTTTTTACGGCGCATCTTCTTCTAGGTCATTAGCGCCGACATCCAGGGTACAGCGAGGAATTTTCCCAACGAGCCTTGAGATGAGAAAATTCCTGCCGGAGGTGGGGATCGAACCATCTCCCGCTTATGAATCCAAGGCGCTAACCATTAGACCACGGGAGACCCCCGTTGGAAATTATTTTTAATTTTTAAATATTTTAGAATATTATCAATGTATAGTAAGAATTAAAAACATTTTATGTTTTTAGTATAACTTGCAGGAATAGGTACTAATATTTTTTTAAGTTGAAGTTACAGCTTTTAGGGGAACAAATAATATATATTTTATTTATTGGCTCGTACAATCCGATGTCTTGTAAATATTTGATGGTTTGATTGAATTAATAGTTTATTCTAAATGTAGCATACAAAAACAATAAAAACATTCAGTTCAAGTGGTAGAATAAAAAAGAATAAAAAATTTTTTTTTTAAACATACAATATGAAATATCTTGAAAACGTTTGTGGTAGCTTTTTGGTAAGGCAATATGGGCTTAAAATGGTTTGTTTTGACCAAAACCTTCACTTCTCGATGGATTTGGGTTAACTTAATAGTAATCCTGTATAATATGAAAATTATAAAGAGTGAATCGCCCTTGGTTGCGGATGCTTATAAATAAATAAAGCATTTATTATTTCCATCGAAATGGATGAATGTAATCTGTGAAAAAGAACAAATATAGTAGAGGTTGTCTGCTTCGTCAGTTTCCTAGATTTCCGAACATACAGGTTGTCTGCTTCGTCAGTTTCCTAGATGTCCGAACATACAGGTTGTCTGCTTCGTCAGTTTCCTAGATGTCCGAACATACAGGTTGTCTGCTTCGTCAGTTTCCTAGATGTCCGAACATAGAGGTTGTCTGCTTCGTCAGTTTCCTAGATGTCCGAACATACAGGTTGTCTGCTTCGTCAGTTTCCTAGACGTCCGAACATACAGGTTGTCTGCTTCGTCAGTTTCCTAGATGTCCGAACATACAGGTTGTCTGCTTCGTCAGTTTCCTAGACGTCCGAACATACAGGTTGTCTGCTTCGTCAGTTTCCTAGATGTCCGAACATACAGGTTGTCTGCTTCGTCAGTTTCCTAGATGTCCGAACATACAGGTTGTCTGCTTCGTCAGTTTCCTAGATGTCCGAACATACAGGTTGTCTGCTTCGTCAGTTTCCTAGATGTCCGAACATACAGGTTGTCTGCTTCGTCAGTTTCCTAGATGTCCGAACATGCAGGTTGTCTGCTTCGTCAGTTTCCTAGATGTCCGAACATACAGGTTGTCTGCTTCGTCAGTTTCCTAGATGTCCGAACATACAGGTTGTCTGCTTCGTCAGTTTCCTAGATGTCCGAACATACAGGTTGTCTGCTTCGTCAGTTTCCTAGATGTCCGAACATGCAGGTTGTCTGCTTCGTCAGTTTCCTAGATGTCCGAACATGCAGGTTGTCTGCTTCGTCAGTTTCCTAGATGTCCGAACATACAGGTTGTCTGCTTCGTCAGTTTCCTAGATGTCCGAACATACAGGTTGTCTGCTTCGTCAGTTTCCTAGATGTCCGAACATACAGGTTGTCTGCTTCGTCAGTTTCCTAGATGTCCGAACATGCAGGTTGTCTGCTTCGTCAGTTTCCTAGATGTCCGAACATGCAGGTTGTCTGCTTCGTCAGTTTCCTAGATGTCCGAACATACAGGTTGTCTGCTTCGTCAGTTTCCTAGATGTCCGAACATACAGGTTGTCTGCTTCGTCAGTTTCCTAGATGTCCGAACATACAGGTTGTCTGCTTCGTCAGTTTCCTAGATGTCCGAACATACAGGTTGTCTGCTTCGTCAGTTTCCTAGATGTCCGAACATACAGGTTGTCTGCTTCGTCAGTTTCCTAGATGTCCGAACATGCAGGTTGTCTGCTTCGTCAGTTTCCTAGATGTCCGAACATGCAGGTTGTCTGCTTCGTCAGTTTCCTAGATGTCCGAACATACAGGTTGTCTGCTTCGTCAGTTTCCTAGATGTCCGAACATACAGGTTGTCTGCTTCGTCAGTTTCCTAGATGTCCGAACATACAGGTTGTCTGCTTCGTCAGTTTCCTAGATGTCCGAACATACAGGTTGTCTGCTTCGTCAGTTTCCTAGATGTCCGAACATACAGGTTGTCTGCTTCGTCAGTTTCCTAGATGTCCGAACATACAGGTTGTCTGCTTCGTCAGTTTCCTAGATGTCCGAACATGCAGGTTGTCTGCTTCGTCAGTTTCCTAGATGTCCGAACATACAGGTTGTCTGCTTCGTCAGTTTCCTAGATGTCCGAACATACAGGTTGTCTGCTTCGTCAGTTTCCTAGATGTCCGAACATGCAGGTTGTCTGCTTCGTCAGTTTCCTAGATGTCCGAACATACAGGTTGTCTGCTTCGTCAGTTTCCTAGATGTCCGAACATACAGGTTGTCTGCTTCGTCAGTTTCCTAGATGTCCGAACATACAGGTTGTCTGCTTCGTCAGTTTCCTAGATGTCCGAACATACAGGTTGTCTGCTTCGTCAGTTTCCTAGATGTCCGAACATACAGGTTGTCTGCTTCGTCAGTTTCCTAGATGTCCGAACATACAGGTTGTCTGCTTCGTCAGTTTCCTAGATGTCCGAACATGTAGGTTGTCTGCTTCGTCAGTTTCCTAGATGTCCGAACATACAGGTTGTCTGCTTCGTCAGTTTCCTAGATGTCCGAACATATAGGTTGTCTGCTTCGTCAGTTTCCTAGATGTCCGAACATACAGGTTGTCTGCTTCGTCAGTTTCCTAGATGTCCGAACATACAGGTTGTCTGCTTCGTCAGTTTCCTAGATGTCCGAACATACAGGTTGTCTGCTTCGTCAGTTTCCTAGATGTCCGAACATACAGGTTGTCTGCTTCGTCAGTTTCCTAGATGTCCGAACATGCAGGTTGTCTGCTTCGTCAGTTTCCTAGATGTCCGAACATACAGGTTGTCTGCTTCGTCAGTTTCCTAGATGTCCGAACATACAGGTTGTCTGCTTCGTCAGTTTCCTAGATGTCCGAACATACAGGTTGTCTGCTTCGTCAGTTTCCTAGATGTCCGAGCATACAGGTTGTCTGCTTCGTCAGTTTCCTAGATGTCCGAACATACAGGTTGTCTGCTTCGTCAGTTTCCTAGATGTCCGAACATGCAGGTTGTCTGCTTCGTCAGTTTCCTAGATGTCCGAACATGCAGGTTGTCTGCTTCGTCAGTTTCCTAGATGTCCGAACATACAGGTTGTCTGCTTCGTCAGTTTCCTAGATGTCCGAACATACAGGTTGTCTGCTTCGTCAGTTTCCTAGATGTCCGAACATACAGGTTGTCTGCTTCGTCAGTTTCCTAGATGTCCGAACATACAGGTTGTCTGCTTCGTCAGTTTCCTAGATGTCCGAACATACAGGTTGTCTGCTTCGTCAGTTTCCTAGATGTCCGAACATACAGGTTGTCTGCTTCGTCAGTTTCCTAGATGTCCGAACATGCAGGTTGTCTGCTTCGTCAGTTTCCTAGATGTCCGAACATACAGGTTGTCTGCTTCGTCAGTTTCCTAGATGTCCGAACATACAGGTTGTCTGCTTCGTCAGTTTCCTAGATGTCCGAACATACAGGTTGTCTGCTTCGTCAGTTTCCTAGATGTCCGAACATACAGGTTGTCTGCTTCGTCAGTTTCCTAGATGTCCGAACATACAGGTTTGATTCCCTGCGTGGGAATAGTTATTTAATAGTATCACTAGTACCAAAAGTGGTTGTTTTCGGTGCACGGTCGAGTTTAACCAAGCACCGAAAACACACTTTTGGTAGGTGTTATGAACAATACTTTTCATTATACTGCTCATACTTGAGTAAATTAAAACCACTTTATATTTCATTAATAACTTAAAGTTACAGTAAAAGAAATTAAATTGACACCTTTTTTTTATTTGAAAAAAAAACAACATCTGTTTATTAACCTATAATAGAAGAAAAAGAAAAATATTTTATTTTGGACCAAAACAGATTCTTTTTTTCACAAATTGAATGAAAAAGATAACAAACAAAAAAAATAAATAATAATAATAAATAATATGAATAATAGATTGCTCTTTACATTAAAATAAAATGTCCTGATACAGCCTCGGCTTGAGGCGTCGGGCTGTTGGTTCTCCTAGGTTGTAGATCGTGGCAGCTGAAGAAAGAGGTAGTTTGTCTTGATACAGCCTCGGCTTGAGGCGTCGGGCCGTTGGTTCTCCTAGGTTGTAGATCGTGGCAGCTGAAGAAAGAGGTAGCTTCTCTTGGTGCCTTCGGGTCAGTTCTTCGATGTGAAATGCGATTGGATCAACTCCCAGTTCTCGATGGAGCAAGGTGTTTCGAACGAACCAAGGGGCGTTGGCTGCAATCCGTAGCACTTTGTTTTGAAAAGTCTGAAGTCGTCTGATGTTCGTCGTGTTTGTTCCATACCACACAGGGCAGGCGTAAGTCAGTATTGGGAGAATCATGGTTTTATAAAGTAGTGTTACTAGTGAAGGTCGAAGTGATGTTTTTCTGTTCATCAGTGGATAAAGTATTGAGAGTCTGGAGTGTGCCTGTCGTTATTTTATGTTAATGTGTAATTTCCAAGTAAGTCGAGTGTCAAAGTATAGTCCTAGATACCTCACTCCCTGGTCATTCGGGCTCCAAGGAACTGGGAGTCCATCCAATTGGATTTCTGGTAGTTCTTCGTTCGAAAACCGCCGTAGGGAAAAGACTTTGGCCTCCGTTTTGGTTGAATTTAGGACCAGTCGCCATTTAGTAAACCAGTCAACCAAGAAGTTCGCCGTTCCTTGCAAGTTTTGAAACACCGTGGACAGACTACTATGGGTGGATAAGATAAGAGTGTCGTCGGCAAATGTTGCAAGCTGAGTGAAGGGATCTTCTTTCGGCATGTCCGAGGCGAATAGGAGGTAAAGAAGGGGACTCAATATAGATCCTTGTGGAACTCCAGCTTCCAAGGCGATCTTCCGGCTGAGGGTGGTTCCGATCCGGACTTGGCAGGTGCGATCCTCTAAGAAAGATTTAATAGAGTAGAAGAGATTGGCTGGTGGTAATGTCTTCTTTAGTTTATATAATAAACCTCGGTGCCAGACGGAATCGAAAGCCCCCTTCAAGTCCAAGAAAAGGCCCGCTGTGAATTGTTTGGCTTCAAACCCTTTCACTATGACCTCTGCAACCCTCTGTGCTTGATGCGTAGCGGAGTGATGGTGTCTGAAGCCAAATTGATGAGATGGAATTGTGCAGCTCTCTTCAAGGTGTTGTCGTAGCCTCTTCTCCAAGCATTTTTCTAGTAGTTTGCCGAGTGTATATATCAAACTAATTGGGCGATAACTGGTAGGGCTGTGCTTTGGCTTTCCATCCTAGTGAAACATGAGTACTATCGCGTTCTTCCATGCCTTTGGAAAGTACCCCAGTCTCAAGCAGGCGTTGAAGAGTCCGACCAAATGGGCAATCGTCTTCCTGGGCAGCTTTTTCAGAACACAGTTCGGAATCTGATCCTCGCCTGGTGCCTTCCGGTTCTTCAGTTTTCTAATGTAGCCTTTTAACTCCTGTGGGGTTATGTAGTCGGTAAGTCTGCTGTCCACTGTCATGGGTTCTCTTAAGAATTCGTCCACTGTCCTGTCAGTCTCTGGGTCATCCCTGTCAAGAGGTCTCACTACAGTCTGTAAGTGGGTAGCAAACAACTCACATTTCTCGTCGTCAGAAGTCGCTGTCTGTTGGTCTATTTTCAGGACAGGCAGAACGGGACTCTTTCCTAGGATCCGCCTAGTTTCCTTCCAAAGACTGTTGTCACCTGGGTTTAGGTCAGAAACATAGGATTTGTAGGACCTTATTTTCTCTGTTTCTAGAAGAAACTTTATTCAACGGCACAGTCTGTTCACAAGTGTTTTATCTGCCGGGTTCCTATATCTTTGCCATCTTTTTCTGATTACATTCTTGTCGTGGATAAGCTGTAGAATGTGAGATGGAGTGTTAGGGCCCTGGAATAGACGTGACTGAGTCTGGGGCTGTAGTGTGCAGTGTTGTATTGATGTACGTATGTGTTCTGTGAGTGTCAAGGCGGAAGTGTCAATTTCGTCTGTACTTTCATTAAGTATGGCACGCACAGTATGTTCATGGCATGTGTAAAGAGTTCCCAGACCACGCGTCCGTTAATGAGTTTAGGAAGATGTGGTGTGATCTGCGTCCAAGTCTGTAAGAGTGTCATGATAAAGCGGGTAGAGTATGTTATGTAATGCAGCAATGTCTAAAAATCCGGTTGATATCTGTCCTGTGTTGGATAGTGTGTTGGTTCGTCAGGTGCTGATATATGCAGTCCTAAGTTCATAGATATGTGTTCAAGTCGAGTTCCATTAGAGTTCAGTGTTCTACAGCCCCAGAGTGGGTTTTTACTGTTTATATCTCCAGGCAAAACAGTCGGAGCTCCGGAAAAAATGCACTCTAAGTCGGATTCAATGAGGCGTATTCCAGGTCGGTGATATGCTGCCAGAATGTTGATGGTTGAGTTATTGTTTAGACTTAATGTAATGCCGACGACCTGTAAGTTCTGTAGTGTAGGTAAGTAGAGTTCAGTATGTATTAATCGTCTCTGTACAAGTATAGCGACTCCTCCCCGTCTGGTCTCCTGGTCAGATCTGTACACAGTATAACCAGGAATTCGTAGTCTGTCTGTTTTAGTTAGGTGCGTCTCCGTAATACATGCTACGTGCACAACATGTCTGTTTAGGAAGTCAGTCAGTAAGTTCACGCGGTTCCATAGTCCCGCGGCGTTCCAATTCAAAAGGGTTAGGTTGGGGTAAGAAGTTAGATTAGAACAGTCCATTTTCAGATGAAAAAAGTGAAGAGAATAATTTGGTGAAAAATGTTTTAATTTGTGGTAAGAAAGGCTTTATGAGAGTCGTCGGGAATTTAGAAATGTCGAATGTTTGTTTAGTAGTTTCGTCCTGTTTTGTCTGTGATGTTCGTAGATTTTCTCTTTCTGTCCAGACGTTAGGTCGAGGAGCCTCAGGGGAGGAGGTTTGGTGTTTTTTGTCCTGTGTAGTGGATGATTTGGTATTCTGCGTGTTAGTAAGTATGGTGTTCTCTTGTGGATCAGTACGTGATGTGGCAGTCCGTCTTCTGCGAGATTTTTCCGCATTGTACGGGACGCCCGGATCGGCGTCGGGTTTTAACGGTAACAACCATGTTACACAGCCTATCTAATTCTAAAACAGATTTGCCTTTCTCATTATTATCTAGCTGAATGGCTACAAGAGGTGTGGGGAATCTATCTTTATTATAGAGCCTCGTGGCTCTCTGTGCTGGATAGCCTCGCCTCTTCAAGTCATCTAGGACATCATCCTCGGAGACGTTGAAGGGCAAGCCTCGTACTACAGCAGAGAATGTTCTGTCGGGGCTAGAAATTAAAAAATATTTTATGTCAGGAGTTTCGTCAAAAAAGTGTGTTACGTTCCTAAAGTCTTCAATACTGGACAAAGATATTTTTATTTTTTTATATAGCATTTTGCAGTCAAATGCGGACTTAGCAACTCGTTCAAGATCTGCAACTAGCTGTTTAGTGTCAATCAACGAGTTTTCATGATTGTCAGACACAACCACAAAAATAGGCGGAATTTTAGGAGACTGGGGACTCTCAGGGATGTCAGGTATTTGGTTGAAATGTCTGGTCTGTTTGGTCTCGGTTTTTGAACCGGGGAAGAAGCAGAAATAGTATTATCTTCAGTCTGTATCTCAGATAATGGGGAAAATCTATTATTGGTCGGAGTCATAACTACCACAGGAGTTATTATTCGGACATATCTATTTCTCTTGGGTTTAGGTTCTTCGAATGATTGAGCGTCCATTGCATCGAGACTGTCTATGTTGATTGAAAGTGACTCGTTGTCATTGGTTACGTGAGAAAGGCTAGAGTTGAGGTTACCACTGCCTGGCTCTATAACAGTCACCTCAGGGAATAAGTGAGAAAGAAAATTCATATCACCTGTTTTGGCCGGTTCTTCTGTTGAGGTTAGGTTTGAATCGCCTCTAATATTTTCCGCACTTTTAGCCAGAATTTTCGCAGCCGAGGAAATATCTAGCTTCCTAATCCGAGGACGGGTCTCGGCCAGTCTTTTCACACCCGTCATAACACTTTTTGACTCCAATAAATATCAATAATAGCAATATAAACGAGAACACTAAGTAAACACAGCCTTTTGGCAACACAGCTGTTCTCCCCTATAATCACAGCTGTTCTCCCCTATAGTAGAAGAAAAGTACTGATACATTTACATTAATACATTTTAGAATGAATGACAGTATCTAAAAGTAACCTCCTTCAAACACATGTTTATTAGTAGCAGGTAAGGTTAGCGCACCAAAAAGATTTTTCGGGCCTAGGCCCGAAAAGTACTATTTTACGGACTCAAACCGAGTATTGAAAACACATGTTTTTTTGATGCAATATAATGAAAAATATATTTTATTAATTCTAAGTAGATATTAAAAGAATGAAAAAAAAAATTGGAGTTGTTATCGTTTTAAAATAGTTTACATATGACCACAAATCGCTATTATAATTTGGAATTGTGGTTTAGTTTAATTGCGAAGAGTAACTTTGCAGTGGGCATAATTCGCCGTGTGTTTCCAACTAACACGATTATAGTTCTTTCTACTTAAGTGGATCAACCTGTTCTTGATTCGTGTGTATTTACACGTGAACACAACATCAGAGTGGAAATTCATATTGTTTGGAAAATATTTAAAAAATAAATAAATAAAGAATCCGTCAGAAATTGAATATTTAATTTTAATGTTATGCAGACTACTTTTAAAACCACCATTATCTCGATTTTCAATCAAAACTGGTTTTTAATACTGAAACCACTTGAAAATTACCACATCAGATGCGGGCGTAGTTATTACCATTTATATCCCGTACGGGTGATTTTTTTGGTGTTTGATTGATTTTTTTTTTATAGTAATTATTTTTAAGTAAACAAATACAGCTGATTACAGCGGTTTTTGCGTCATTGGCTCTTTATTACTGGTGGTTCTTATATATATATATATATATATATATATATATATATATATATATATATATATATATAGTCCCGTAACAGGCCACGAGGGCCCTGAGGGGCAGATATTATAGAGGTATCTGATTCATGACCATACGGCACACTAGGGAGATAGTGTGGTCAGTACTATGCTCCGGCCGCCTGATTTTCCCCTTGGCTGCTTCGACTGCTAGTCATTAGCACCCAAGCTAACCCATTATTAAATTAATTAAAGGCTGGGTCGGCCTAGGGACGGTCATGGAGGCCGAATTCAATATATAACATATGCAATTTGGCAAATATACTTCCCCTAAGTTGAAAGGTCAAGTTCGTTAACCAGGAGAACCAGTAAACCGGAACATGGTTTTTGAGCGAAATTCGTACGAAAAAAATCGTAACGCTTAAGTTTTTGAGTTCATGTGCTTGAAGGTACTCGTTTTGTAGGCTCCCTAAAGTAGGGAAACAAAAGAAACCAATTTAAATCGATATCTGTAACCGTTTACGAAAAACACAACTACTTTTCCAAACTAATTTTTAGTTTAGGTATCCAGAAATGATTAATTCGGTTGGAACTTGTTCCAGACGGTTGATATTCATCTAATCTATGATATATACTTGTTCGTTGGTTGCGATTACAGTTAAAGAGGTATTAGATGCGTATTAGATTTTATAAACGTTTCAATAGATTCGAGGACCACGGTCCAAAACCCGAGCCCGCAATGAAGATTTTACCTTCTAGTGTTGACTTTGGAGGGTTGGATTTGGGGTCCCAGATCGTCCCTAGGCTCACCCAACCTTTAATTAATTAATTAAATAATGGGTACCTGCAAAGGGAATGATCATGGGGCCGGAGTATAGTACTGACCACAGTATCTCCTTTGTGTGTCATATGGTCAATAATCAGATACCTCTACAGTATGTGCCCCTCTGGGCCCTTGTGGCCTGTTACGGGACTGATTTTCCATAGAGTACCGAAAATAGGTACTTTTTTCGATAAGTTTAGAAGCTATTAATGGAGATGAAACGTTTTCGGATGTTGGTATATTTGTCGATATACCTCGAAAAGGGTTAGAAAATCTTGGTATGTGGTAACGAACGATTCGAAATCTTACTAAATTCTCTGCTAAGAAGTTCTGGTGGAATTTTCGATGGAGCGATGTCAATCGAACAAATAAATGCTTAAAACTTGGAAATTGTTAGTTTTGTTCTTTTAGCACATTCCTCCGAAGGAAAGTAGCTATTGAGGTTGCACTCATGACGGAATTTTTGAAAAATTTCTTCAAATCTTTATCGATCCTACCTAGTAGACACCGAAAATGACCCCCGTCAAAATTTATATATATATATATATATATATATATATATATATATATATATATATAAAATAGGGGGCGAGGTTAGCTCAGTGGTAGAGCACTCGACTAATAAACTGGAGGACCAGGTTCAAAACCCGAGCGCGCACTAAGGATTTTTTCTTCTAGTGCTGCCGTTCGAGGGTTGGATTTGGGGTCCCAGATCGTCCCTAGGCTCACCCAGCCTTTAATTAATTTGATTAATAATGGGTACCTTGGGTGCTAATGACTCTAGCAGTAAAAATCAGCCGGGGAAAATCAGGCGGCCGGAGCGTAGTGTTGACCACACTTTCTCCCTAGTGTGCCGTACGGTCAAGAATCAGATACCTCTACAGTATCTGCCCCTCTGGGCCCTTGTGGCCTGTTACGGGACTGATGATATATATATATATATATATATATATATATATATATATATATATATATATATATATGTCTGTTAACACGATAGCGGCTAGAGTTTATGTTTTTTCTTCACGAAACGTGGTATATAGCGTTCAATTAGCAAACGATTGAACGAGTTCGTTAACCACCAAAATCGGTCCACCGAGAGGGGGGGGGTTACCCCGGACCCAAAACACTAATTTCACCATGCCAGCCGTAGTTTTCGTTATATTTCAACGAAACTCGCCATTCGTTATGCTGATCTAACGAGAGAAATACGTTGTAAAAATAAACTAAATCGGTCCATTAGGAGGGGGGGGGGGGGTTACTCCGGACCCGCATTACCAATTTGCACTACCAGCCGTAATTTTTGTTACATTTCAACGAAACTCGGTATTCGTGGTGGTAATCAACAGATAAAAATGGGTTGTAAAAACGAACTAAATCGGAGGGGAGGGGGTTTACTCCGGACGTAATTTTTACTTTTTTTTTGTAATTTTTTTGCTATGAACAGATTGCAGCGTAAAATACCTATTAATTTGTGAATCACTCTGTAGCGAAAAGCAATAACATGAACAAAGTAACAATAATATGTAATCCAGGTATGCAGATAATAATAAGGAATAATGTCATAATAATAATATTAATGAATAAAATAAGTATACAGATAATAATAATGTATAATGTAAATATAAACAATTAATATAGGTAAAATGCAATTTATATGTATATATATATATATATATATATAAACACACATATATATATATATATATATAGTTGCTAGTAATTTTGTAATATCATCATTTATTTTTATAGAGTAAATCGCTGAAAGTTGCGAAACTCTTAATAAACGAATAAAAATAATCATGCTGTTTTTTTTAATAAATATTTTAACGTCCATTTATTATTAACTAGGTATTTCAGGTCGGGTTATCTACAGGTTACCACCCTATTTATGAAACTAAAAAGCAAATCCTGTATCGGCGAGATTTTAAATACTAAATTCCCTGAAGGCATTGGGGAATAGAATCGAAACCAAAGAATAATGTTGAATTTTCGAATTCCTTCCGATGAGTAGGAATTAGTTTTCTAGGTTTATTTTTGTTCTGCTAGAATTCCAAAGCAGTCATCGTACCGCACGACTAAAGCATTCTCTTAGCAATTACAGGGAACGGGTTTCCCCAGCTCACAGTTTAGCAAAATATAT
Organism: Gonocerus acuteangulatus; assembly: GCA_946811695.1. Lineage (NCBI taxonomy): Eukaryota > Metazoa > Arthropoda > Insecta > Hemiptera > Coreidae > Gonocerus > Gonocerus acuteangulatus. The sequence goes on from OX328126.1 coordinate 6,765,320, forward strand.
ACCTTTAGGCAGAGAAATAATCCCGCCACTTTCAGAAAGTCCGGCTCGCAGTAAGTAGGCATAGAAGCAGCTTTCCTAGGCTCTGATTATATTTGAAAAATCTATTTATATAAAAATCACGTGTATGTCTGTCCGTTTATCCATTTGTCTGTTGGTTCCTTCTACAAATCTACAGAGTTTGACAGATTTGGACCAAACTTAGCATACAGGTAGGTCTTGATACGGGAAATCTCCTAGGCTAGGTCAAAATAGTCAAAATTTGGTCAAGAGGTCAAAAGTTTTGTTCAAGAAAAATTGGCTACCATTCAGATTCTGACGGCCATTTTGAATCGACAGCCATTTTGAATAATTTCTCAAATTTATTTGTTGATGTTCTTGATAATTAGAATAACTCGAACTCATTGATGACTTTACATCATTATATAATCATGTAATGCAGTTTATTTCAATTTTATATCAACAGTCACTGTCTAACTAAGGAGCGCTGGCCTTTCTTTGATAAGGGCTATCTACTCGCAGGCTGTGGTGCTGGCCTCTGTCGGCTGTTTTATGAATTTCTGTGGTGTTGGCCTCTGTTGGCTGTTTCACGATGCAGCACTAGACAGATATAAACAAATTCACACCGATCGACTGATTTTGACGTAACTGGCATACAGGTAGTTGTTGATACGGGAAAAGTCATAGGCAGAAAGTAGGTGCGGCAGCTTTAAGCTAGCCGATATTTTTTGTTGATAGTTTTTTCATTTTCGAGAATGGCCCATCACTATTACAAACCGTTTCATGTCTACTGTTTTACTTTAACATGCTACTATGAATTAAATTATTTTCCTTGATTTCTCCGTAATTACATATTATTAGTAGCAAATCCACTTTCAGATGAATGGGAAGGAATTGATACTCTTGCTCCATAATGACATGTAAGTTGAGATCCATTCAATTGGAAATACGTTCAACCGTAAACAGGAAAAGCCTTCTCAACTTTGAATTGCAGAAAAATAAAAAATAAGATAATACACTTTTTATTTGTCTTAAATCGGGCCTAATAATAAAGTATTAATGGGACTTGAAGTCAAGGACAGCTTCTGTACCATTTCCTCGATCCATTTGCTCGGCTGTCGGACTCTTTAGATAGTATAAAAAACAAACAGAAATCTGTACAGGTTTCTACATTATATTTCCCTTGATAAATTTAGTAGACTCGCCCTTGATCTTGATTAAAACAAGAGGGCTAAAATTAATATTTCCATAAAATAGAATATATTAAGAGAAGGATTGTCCTTGGAGTTGACTTATACAGGTATAATAAAATCTTGCAAGTTATTATTGCTGTAATCAGATTATGAAGAGTTCCTTTTACTATGTCTGGCGAGACAACGGGAAGACCTTGAAACACAATATAATGAGTGTTTTGTGACATTAGGATTTTTTTTCTACATTTAAAATTAAAGAAATAAATTAAAAAAAAAAAAAAAAAAACACTCCTGCAACAGGCCACGAGGGCTTAGAGGGACAGGCAGATACTGTAGAGGTATCTGATTCTTAAATATTCCGCACACTAAGGAGACAGTGTGGTCTGTACTATGCTCCGTCCGCCTGATTTTTTCCCCTTTGCAGGTACCCACTAATTAATTAAAGGCTGTAGGTTAGCCTCGGGACGATCAGAGAGGCCTAATCCAACCCACAAACGAAGACACTAGGATATAAATGCTCAGGTCGTCCAGCACACTAGTGCAGTGACCTACCACTGAGTTAATCTCTCACATCAAACTTATGGTTTTACAGTCTTGCCTGGGGAGTGGTTAACTTCTCTCCTTTGATAAGTCATTAAGAATTGAATCAATAAATTCATAAATTTCCAAATAAATTATGAGTGAGTATTAAAAACGATTTGTTTCAATGTAGAATTACGAAACCAATTTTACTCATATATAATATACTAGCTGACCCGGCGAATTTCGTACCGCCTAACAGTCGATTCTTTAATTTTTCTTTTCTTCTAATACTTATTCTGCTATTTGGAACACCGGGTCAGCTAGTAAGATAAAAAAAGAAAAAAGAAACTTAATAAGTCAACAATTACATTTTGTCAAAAAATAAAAATTATAAAACACTTAAAATTCTTTTAATAGTCACTAAAAATCACAATGAAAATTACAATATCATATTTCTTATTATGATACCTACTTATTATATTTCATTTTATTTTTACTTATTCTAAATTAAGTTTCATTTTTATAGTAGTACTTAATGGTACACGATATTTTTTGTTTCATTACCTGACGCGTAAATAAACAGAGCAGATGGTTTTCTAACACGGGAACAGGCAACATACAATTGACCATGCGAGAAACATGGGTTTTCTAGATTAATACCACAAACACTTAATGACTGCCCTGGGATTTGTTTATAGTCGAACTGAGTTCATAGGTCCAATAGCAACACAGCTGCAGGCACTGTAATGAATTCACAGCAGCTCGATTCAAACTTGCACCATTATTAGTCGAATGTCGGGCTTCACGGGTCTGTCTTAACCGAATTCTTTCACGTTCATTGCGATCTTCACGTTCCTGGGCAGTACGATTAGATTATAATTAATTTGAGGCGTTGCAATTCGGGTTCGTCTGCCTAAATTTGTCCGCCGCCTTATAGGAGGCATATTTAGTAAGTCACAAACACACAACACTTTAGTAATTTTATAGAAATTTGTGGCTTTTAGATTTACTAATATTATAGATGCACAGCAAAGAGATGTTTACATTTCAAGTGACATTTTACCACAGACATTTTACATTTCACCAAAACCAATTTGTTTTTGAGTAATGTTACCATCGTATCAAATTTGACAAATATTGACATTAATATTTATACGATACTAATGTCACTCCATTGTTTTGCATCCCAGAACCCCTCCACTAACACTTTATGGTATGGTATTAAAGTTCAAATTGTCCTTTAAGTATTATTACGAATCTTTTGTATGGGAATATAGAAAAGTGGAGTCTTTTTTACTTCGTTAATGCGAATATAAATTAATTTAAATTGCATTATTACCATGTGATTCTAATGTCACCTAGTGATTACTTGTTCTTATTTATTTAAATTTTTTTGCTTATACACAAATAACCAAATACGTTAACAGTTAAAAATATTATAAAAATGTTGTTTTTAGACTTTTTCAGGCAATTTTTTAAATTTTTCTCTCCGTAAGAACCATCCTCGTAGTTCAAGGAATATTATAAAAAAAGAATTATCGAAATCGGATCAGTTTTTCTCGAGATTTGCGCTTACCAACACATTTAGCGATTCATTTTTATATAATAGATAATACCTCCCTAAAATGTTAGAAGTTTATCTATAGCTGGTTCAATATTATTTATTTATTTATTTATTTATGAGCGACCGTAACTAAGGCGACTCGCTCAGAACAAAAATTACATATATAATATACATACGAAAATTACATCTAATTCAGTACAACTAATTAAATACATCTAATTAAATACAATCTTATTTTACACATTTTTGGCCAAATATACAAATTGAAATTTATATACACATCTATTTATAAGAGAATACAATACTACAATATACTTGAATATATGAAAAATCAATATTATAATAATGCATGAAGTTTATACACATAATCAATTAAGTTGGTTAAAGGAGGTTTCACACTCCTGTTAGTTTTATATTGTCAAATGTAAGATTTTAGTATAGTACGGCTGTATAGTTTTAACATTTTAAGACAAATAAAATACATACACATATATGTGTGTATGTCCTGTTATAATTTGTTCATGTTTAATTATAATTATAATTTGTTTAAGAGGTTGGTCTTGTTGAGGTAGTTCAGTATGTTATCTATATATTTGCTTCCATCGCCGAGTAATTCAGTCATATTGTAAGGTAAGTCATAGTTTTGTCGCTGTAAATGTTCAGTAAGTATGTGCTTTATAGTCAGCGGTGTGTTACACTGTGTAGCGGTGTGTTACACTGTGTCAGTCAATATTACGAGAGAGTAAAAATCGGCCCTTCGTATAATGTAAACACAGTGAGCGTAGGCCGAAACGTGGCCTGGCGCACTACCGTGTATGCAATTCTCTTACTCTTAGTTTATACTTATACATATGTTTTACATGTTTATATGGAGGTCTATAGTTAAATCGGCCCTTCGTATAATGTAAACACAGTGAGCGTAGGCCGAAACGTGGCCTGGCGCACTACCGTGTATGCAATTCTCTTACTCTTAGTTTATACTTATACATATGTTTTACATGTTTATATGGAGGTCTATAGCTGGTTCAATATTACGAGAGAGTAAAAATCGGCCCTTCGTATAATGTAAACACAGTGAGCGTAGGCCGAAACCTGGCCTGGCGCACTACCGTGTATGCAATTCTCTTTCTCTTAGTTTATACTTATACATATGTTTTACATGTTTATATGGAGGTCTATAGTTAAATCGGCCCTTCGTATAATGTAAACACAGTGAGCGTAGGCCGAAACCTGGCCTGGCGCACTACCGTGTATGCAATTCTCTTTCTCTTAGTTTATACTTATACATATGTTTTACATGTTTATATGGAGGTCTATAGTTAAATCGGCCCTTCGTATAATGTAAACACAGTGAGCGTAGGCCGAAACCTGGCCTGGCGCACTACCGTGTATGCAATTCTCTTTCTCTTAGTTTATACTTATACATATGTTTTACATGTTTATATGGAGGTCTATAGTTAAATCGGCCCTTCGTATAATGTAAACACAGTGAGCGTAGGCCGAAACCTGGCCTGGCGCACTACCGTGTATGCAATTCTCTTTCTCTTAGTTTATACTTATACATATGTTTTACATGTTTATATGGAGGTCTATAGTTAAATCGGCCCTTCGTATAATGTAAACACAGTGAGCGTAGGCCGAAACCTGGCCTGGCGCACTACCGTGTATGCAATTCTCTTTCTCTTAGTTTATACTTATACATATGTTTTACATGTTTATATGGAGGTCTATAGTTAAATCGGCCCTTCGTATAATGTAAACACAGTGAGCGTAGGCCGAAACGTGGCCTGGCGCACTACCGTGTATGCAATTCTCTTACTCTTAGTTTATACTTATACATATGTTTTACATGTTTATATGGAGGTCTATAGCTGGTTCAATATTACGAGAGAGTAAAAATCGGCCCTTCGTATAATGTAAACACAGTGAGCGTAGGCCGAAACCTGGCCTGGCGCACTACCGTGTATGCAATTCTCTTTCTCTTAGTTTATACTTATACATATGTTTTACATGTTTATATGGAGGTCTATAGTTAAATCGGCCCTTCGTATAATGTAAACACAGTGAGCGTAGGCCGAAACCTGGCCTGGCGCACTACCGTGTATGCAATTCTGTTTCTCTTAGTTTATACTTATACATATGTTTTACATGTTTATATGGAGGTCTATAGTTAAATGCTGTTTATACTTATACATGTTTATAAGGTGGCTTATAATTATTTACTTTGTACTTAAGACTTAAAGAGCAAATGACCACGTTGTGAATTTTCTATAAATAAAGTATTATCTAAAAATGATTTCCTTGTTTGTGAAATTTAAGATATGAATTGTCTATTTGCGATGCTCCAATAAATCCAGTGGAGCTGAAAATGAACGCCCCCCCCTCCCAAATCCAGTGGAGCTGAAAATGAACGCCCCCCCCTCCCAAATCTACCGTATCTTGGACCAATTATTTCTCTAGCTATTTAAACATCTTCTATTTACAAGTTTATAATAGTTCTGCATAACAAGTACAATAAACTAATAAACTCGGGTTTTTCCCGAAGGTTATTTAATTTGGATTTCGCTAAATCTAGTCGGATGATCTCGGCCAATCTGATGCCCAGATCGTGATATGGAGCCCAGAAGCCTTCTGGCAAGTTACGTAACCTTAGGTATTTGAAAATAATATTTAACATTGTTAAATATCATATTTATAATAATTGGTAAAATATGGGTGCATGTATAATTATAAAATAACAATTTTTTCCTCTAATAATTCCTAATAATCAATTTAAACACAACGCAGATTGACAGATTGGATGGTATTTGTGCATTGCTCTGCTGTAATCTGTTCCCAGGCCCATCTGATGCTATGGATGAGGTACTCCCTTGCAGAAATACAGGCATCACAAAGTACGTTAACAGATTGGATGGTATTTGTGCATTGCTCTGCTGTAATCTGTTCCCAGGCCCATCTGATGCTATGGATGAGGTACTCCCTTGCAGAAATACAGGCATCACAAAGTACGTTGACAGATTGGATGGTATTTGTGCATTGCTCTGCTGTAATCTGTTCCCAGGCCCATCTGATGCTATGGATGAGGTACTCCCTTGCAGCTATACAGGCATCACAAAGTACGTTGACAGATTGGATGGTATTTGTGCATTGCTCTGCTGTAATCTGTTCCCAGGCCCATCTGATGCTATGGATGAGGTACTCCCTTGCAGCTATACAGGCATGGCAACGCAGATTGACAGACTGGATGGTATTTGTGCATTGCTCTGCTGTAATCTGTTCCCAGGCCTATCTGATGCTATGGATGAGGTACTCCATTGTGTCAATAGGCTCCCTGTAGACCAAATCTTTAATGTGTCCCCATGCGAAGAAATCCAAGAGCGTGAGGTCTGAAGATGGAGCCGGCCAAGTTACCGGCCCACCAGGTCCTGTCCAACACCATGGATAGTTAATGCCCAACCAATATCGGACTGCCCTCCCATAGTGGGCTGGACAACCGTCGACTTGGAACCAGCTTCCCAATCTCTGTGCCACAAGGACTTCCTCCTAGTGTTGTAAAAGAGCGCGCCTTGAAGGCTAGAAGGCGCGACTCCTAAAAGCTCGAGCTCTCAGAGCTTGGACAGGGCTCGATAGAAGGCGCGAGCCTTGAAGGCTCGGCTTGGTAGAAGGCGCGAGCCTCGAAGGCTCGGCTTGGTAGAAGGCGCGAGCCTCGAAGGCTCGGCTTGGTAGAGGGCGAGAGCCTTGAAGGCTCGGCTTGGTAGAAGGCGCGAGCCTTGAAGGCTCGGCTTGGTAGAAGGCGCGAGCCTTGAAGGCTCGGCTCGGGAGAAGGCGCATGCTTTGAAGCCTTTTACTTTTCATTTCCAAAATGGCGGACGGCGGGCAAACAGCTGTTTCATGAAGTATACTTTGGTAGATTCGTCCTAAATTGTTTCCGCCACACTGAAATTTTTCGCTAGCAATTAAATTTATCATGACATCGATAAACTAGATTATATGGATCACTAATCGGTTAAAAATAGGAACTTTTTCTAAAAAATAAATTCTGTTAGACGGTGATGGCAACACTGTCATACTTCTTAGCTGTATGACACTGTCATACTTTTATCTCCCTTAAATAATAAAAGTCCATACAATTTTTCATTCAGATTTTAATCCATTAGAATACAGAATTTAAAAAATCAGCTAATTGAAGCACTTTATTTAGCGTAATCATTTACGATATAAACTGAACTCTGTTGAATTTTAATAAATTACAAATGAAGCAAAATAAGAATTATCAGAGATAACAGCTAAATTATATGTCACCAACAAATCGAAATTAATAAAATTTAATAATTAAAGAGTAAGTAATTTTTGTATAGAGATAATCTATTAAAGCACTTGAAAGGGTTTGACTATAACCGTGCTTGCCGAAGCTCTACCTTCCCAGGGCTCCAAGGCCGAGCCTCCAAGGCTCGAGGGAGAACCTTGCCGAACCTTCAGGGCTTGATAAGGTTGGGCTGAAGCTTCACTCCCGAGCCTTCATCCAGCCCTCAGAGCTCGGGCTGTAGAGGTTAGGTTCAAGGTTCAGGCCTCAAGCCTCTAGTCAGGGCTCGCTTTTAACAACACTACTTCCTCCAAGAACAAGGACAATTTATTAGCGAGGAATGCATGGAACGACTCTGCGTCAAGTCGAGGGGTCGACAAATGGAGACCTATTATTTCACTATTCCACACAAAATCAGAGACATACTCACTCCTATATTTTTGGGGTGGGGGATTAAAGGAGGTGGTGGTGGGGCTGGGTGGGTGAGTGGAGAGGGTGTAAGATAAAACATATACTTTTAATGATTTTTATATAGGCATAATGAAAGAATGCCTTTTCACATTTGTGTTTTATTTTTTTTTTTGTTTTTTTCTCGAAAACGAAGAAAAAACAAGGAAAATGCCAAAAGACTTTTTTTCTTTTTTTTTTTCATCCTGCATCGATTCTTGAAGTTTTGCCGTTTATTTTTGTGACACCCTGCATATACAGTCTCCTATTACCAATATATTTCTATCTACTACCTATCGATAGCTCAATCAACTCTCATTTTTATTGTATACCTATAAAACAGCTTATATTCCAATAAACTATATTTTTTTATACATAAAAAATATATTTATTTTTATAAACTATATAGGTATTTTTTAAAGTATTTTCAATCGAAATCCTATGGAAGAAAAATGCTAATAACCTCAATCTGATGACTCTACTGATGTTTAATAAAGTCATCTGCTCAAAATATGCGAAATTTTCTATATCACCTGCTAAAACTTTATCCGAAACATTTTCTAAACTAAAAATAGAAACCTAAAAAACCAATAACCATTGCGAATTGATTATTAACAGAATTAAAGCTTTATTTTAGTTTATTTTACAAAAATAACGTGAATTACTGTAAATCATATGTTCTTTCGACAAGTAAGTAAATTATTAAAACTAATAGTTTTCATTTTGTTTTAAATAGGCTGAAGTTGTAGTTGTAAGTTGTAACCTCATTTTCCCCTCATTAAGGTTAATAAATAAACACTCTTTATTTAAACAAAAATACATACATACCTATTTTTCTACCTTTGCTCTGGCAATGTATACAATAACCTAATTAGTGAATTAAAAACATAAAATAAACTAAAATCATGAATTAAGGTCACTTTTGGTTAAATAAAACTAAACACCATACTAAAAACGAATACTAAAAGTAAAAAGAACTGTTTATTAAGAAAATACTCCATCACATAATTAAACATTTTACAAATCTAAAACTAAACTGAAACTAAAAATAATAATATAACGTGAGTTTATTGTTAGCTAGAATGAACTAAGGTTAGTTTTCCCAACACTGGTTCCATTGAGCTGCGCCTAACGTACTCTCATTTTGTAGTTGGTGCTTCCATGTGTTGTGGGATAGTATCAAAGAATGTGCAGGGTTTTATTTTTTTTTTTTTCAATATGGCATTGAATGCGTTGAATATAAATAATAAATAGAAAAAAAATTATAATACACAAAATTAGGGGTCTCCCGTGGTCTAATGGTTAGCGCATTGGATTCATAAGCGGCAGATGGTGGGTTCGATCCCCAACTCCGGCAGGAATTTTCTCATCTCAGGGCTCGTTGGGAAAATTCCTCGCTGCACTCTGGATGTCGGCGCTAATGACCTAGAAGTAGATGCGCCGTAAAAAAAAAAAAAATACACAAAATTATTGTACATAATTTGATATTCGACGCAAATATACGGAAAACGAAATAAAAATAACAATAAAAAATGAAAATATATATATACACACAAACAAACAAAAAAATGTATAACTCAAAAAAAAAAAATAAATAAATAAAACCTGGACCACAGGCACAGGGCACCCACCACTCCGTTCTGCTTAAACTACAGCCAAAGTTTACAAAAAAATATAAACACATTGTAGCTGGTCATCTTTTAGTTTGCCCATTTTATGACCAATTTCTTGGGTTTTTTTTCGGTTTAGGTCCTTAGAATCGTTGGATTCTATTAAAATATTTTCTACGTGATTGAAGTTTATGTAGGCTAAGATATTTAGATTTTGGTTGCGTTTAGAGTTATGGAAGTATTAAAAAAAAAAAAAAAAAAAAATGTATCAACAGATGTGTAAAGTTTTCGGATCTTGGTATATTTCCTTAGATCTCTGGATGATGATTGGGATATCTTGGTAAAAAGAAGTTGACCATTCTAAAGCTTACGAAATTCTCTGCAACAAAGGTTTTAAAGTAATTTTTTAAGACAATAGAAGATAAAAATCTTTAGTACTATGCTCGGGATTTGAACTCAGGTCCTCCAGCATATGAGTCCAGTGCTCTACCGCTGAGCTAACCTCGCCCCCTATACTTAGTAATAGTAACAATAAATATGATAAAAGCATTCTTTATTTAAAAGAATTTGTGAATGCCCTTCGCGGCGTCCATTGAACCTAGGGGCTTACGTGTACATGTACCCCGGAGTCAGGTGGAAACCAGTCCAGGGTCACGTCTCCTTCGTAGAATTTAGCAAAAATTAATGGATCCTAACTGTGTATCGAAACTACCGGTTATTCCTTCAAGAGAACTCGATACCACTTAGTTCGTCATTATCTTTCTGGAATTTTCATTGCCCTCTTATGCGATCACGTAGGATTTATTATTCATGCTAACAAGTTTTTATTTTTTCTTATTTCTTGTTTTATAGAATTTCTCCGCTTATATTTCCACACAGCTTATTAAACCATTCAGTAGGTGTCTGTATCTGTGTCTAGTGCCGTCGTTTGGATATTGAAATCAGCTCGACCAAGGTACCAACTCCGAATAATTGGTTTCACCTATTGTCTTCAACGTTTTGAGTTTCGGACAAAGGTAATAGTTTCAAATTTTTAATTTCATTATATTTTGAAAAGTTGACTATTTTAAAATTGATAGCAATAATTTAACGTGCCTAATTAATGAAAACTCTTAATAGGGGGTTATATAGTTAATGTTTAGAACAATCCGAAGCAACGATATTTCGCTATTATAGTGTCGACCACAAAAGAGGTGTGCCCTGGACTCCTCCAGGTATTTCACCATTATTTATTTATTGGTGTTCCGCTTTATGGCCATGCACACCTTACATTTTATATAGTTATTACAGAACTTTATGTTACCTTATTGGGGGCGAGGTTAGCTCAGTGGTAATATGCTGGAGGACCTGAGTTCAAATCCCGAGCAAACACTCACGTTTTATTCTTCTAGTGTCTTCGTTCATGGGTTGAATTCGGCCTCCCAGGCCGTCCCTAGGCCAACCCAGCCTTTAATTAATTTATTAACGGGTAACTTGGAGCTAATGACCCTAGCAGTCGAAGCAGCAAGGGGCAAATCAGGCGGACGGAGTATAGTGCTGACCACACTACCTCCCTAGTGTGCCATACGGTCAAGAATCAAATACCTCTATAGTATCTGCCCCTGAGGGCCCTCGTGGCCTGTTACGGGACTGATTTTTTTTTTAAGTTACCTTATTGCCTATATATTTATATTATGCATATATTATTACATTGCATTATGTTACCTTATTGTCTATATGTATATTTACATTATGTATATATTACTAGATTGCATTCATTAGATAACCTTATTGCCTATATATTTATATTATGCATATATTATTACATTACATTACATTACCTTATTGTCTATATATTTACATTATGTATATATTACTAGATTGCATTCATTAGATAACCTTATTGTCTATATATTTATATTATGCATATATTATTACATTGCATTATATTACCTTATTGTCCATATATTTACATTATGTATATATTACTAGATTGCATTAGATAACCTTATTGTCTATATATTTACATTATGTATATATTACTAGATTGCATTAGATAACCTTATTGTATATATATATTAACATTATGTATATATTACTAGATTGCATTAGATAACCTTATTGTCTATATATTTACATTATGTATATATTACTAGATTGCATTAGATAACCTTATTTTCTATATATTTACATTATGTATATATTACTAGATTGCATTAGATAACCTTATTGTCTATATATTTACATTATGTATATATTACTAGATTGCATTAGATAACCTTATTGTCTATATATTAACATTATGTATATATTACTAGATTGCATTAGATAACCTTATTGTCTATATATTAACATTATGTATATATTACTAGATTGCATTAGATAACCTTATTGTCTATATATTTACATTATGTATATATTACTAGATTGCATTAGTTAACCTTATTGTCTATATATTTACATTATTTATATATTACAAGATTGCATTAGATAACCTTATTGTCTATATATTTACATTATGTATATATTACTAGATTGCATTAGATAACCTTATTGTATATATATATTAACATTATGTATATATTACAAGATTGCATTAGATAACCTTATTGTCTATATATTTACATTATGTATATATTACTAGATTGCATTAGATAACCTTATTGTATATATATATTAACATTATTTATATATTACAAGATTGCATTAGATAACCTTATTGTATATATATATTAACATTATGTATATATTACTAGATTGCATTAGATAACCTTATTGTATATATATATTAACATTATGTATATATTACAAGATTGCATTAGATAACCTTATTGTCTATATATTTACATTATGTATATATTACTAGATTGCATTAGATAACCTTATTGTATATATATATTAACATTATTTATATATTACAAGATTGCATTAGATAACCTTATTGTATATATATATTAACATTATGTATATATTACTAGATTGCATTAGATAACCTTATTGTATAGATATATTAACATTATGTATATATTACAAGATTGCATTAGATAACCTTATTGTCTATATATTTACATTATGTATATATTACTAGATTGCATTAGATAACCTTATTGTATATATATATTAACATTATGTATATATTACTAGATTGCATTAGATAACCTTATTGTATATATATATTAACATTATGTATATATTACTAGATTGCATTAGATAACCTTATTGTATATATATATTAACATTATGTATATATTACTAGATTGCATTAGATAACCTTATTGTATATATATATTAACATTATGTATATATTACTAGATTGCATTAGATAACCTTATTGTATATATATATATTAACATTATGTATATATTACAAGATTGCATTAGATAACCTTATTGTCTATATATTTACATTATGTATATATTACAAGATTGCATTAGATAACCTTATTGTATATATATATTAACATTATGTATATATTACAAGATTGCATTAGATAACCTTATTGTCTATATATTTACATTATGTATATATTACTAGATTGCATTAGATAACCTTATTGTCTATATATTAACATTATGTATATATTACTAGATGCATTAGATAACCTTATGGTCTATATATTTACATTATGTATATATTACTAGATTGCATTAGATAACCTTATTGTCTATATATTTACATTATCTATACGTTATTACATTGCATTATATTACCAAATTGTCTATTTATTTAGATAACAGTATACTTAAAATATTTTTTTATATTATATACACACATACGTATATATACATATATATTCCACTTATCTTTTTTGTTTTCTTGAATGGTTTTCTGTCAGAAGGTCGAGAAAGCAGTACACTCTTGGTTCACATTTACTACTTTATTTGTTATGTTTCGCCCGACATGTTTTGTGCATTTTTCGCACCTCTTCAGGAGCTTTCCTATGCAACAATATTTTTTTGTAAATCTTAAATTTATATTTTTACACCAAACGGCACGAAACATGTCGGGCAAAACATATCAAATAAAGTAGAATAAAATAGAATAATCATTATTTCCAAATAATCCTTTTCGAGATTTGGACACATCTTATAATAATATTATAATACATTTAATAATAATATATAATAAATCTATTTCAAAAAATTCTTCAGTTGTATAACAAGTTCTTTGTCGGAGTATTATTTTCAGTTTCTGGATAAGTCTTTTGCTCGGCTGGATGTTTCTTAATCCCTCAGGCAGGAAATTGAACAAAACCCAACCACTAAACTCCACTCCTTTCCTATAAACGTTGTCATATATTTCTGAATTTTTCTTTTTCTTTTTTGGAGTGTAGAGTAGTAGTGGTCATCTCCATGAATTTTAAATTGGGATAAATTATTTTTCACATATTTTACTATTGCTAAAATATACAGCGAGGGTAGTGTTAAAATTCCTATTTGTTCAAAGTATTTCCTTCTTGATGTTCTTCTTTGTAGTTTCAAGATATGCCTTACAATCCTCTTTTGTATTAGCGCGGTTCCTCCCTCCCCCATAGGGAGGAACCCCGCTTATAAGGTTGATACAATGAAACAATCCGAAAGTGCCGACTAGAAAATTTCGCGTTTCAGAACCCCTAGAGACCGAAAATAACGGTGGTTCAAATTTGTATATATATATATATATATATATATATATATATATATATATGTATATATATGTATATATATATATATATATATATATATATATATTTGTCTGTTCGCTCATTTCTGGCTTCCCTAATGGTCCGATTGTGATGAAATTTGGTACAAAAATCCGTCGTCCAATTTAAAAGGTCAAGTTCGTTATCCAGCAGAATCCGCCCACTGGAAGATGGCGTTTGGAGCGAAATTCGCGCAAAAAAAATCGTAACGCTTACGTTTTTGAGTTCATAAGCTTGTAAGTACTCGTTTTATAGGCTTCTTGGGCTAGGAAAACGAATGAAATCATTTTCAAGGCGATAGCTTTAACCGTTTTCGAGAAAATTGGAAAAATAGTTTTTGAATACCGTTTTTGCTTTGGGTACTTAGAATCATGGGATTCAGTTGAAACATTTTCTGCATGTTCTACTTTCATTAAAACTAATATGTTGAAATTTTTGTTACGTTTCGAGTTTAGTAAGGGTTAGAATAAAATATTTTATTAACAGACATAAAAAGTTTTGGTAACTTTGTATACTTTCCTTAATATCTCGAAAAAGGTTGAAAATCTTGGTAAACGGAAGAATACCATTAGAAAGCTTATTAAATGCTCTAAAAAAAAGGTTCTAATGAAAGTTTTGATTAGGCGATGTCAATCGGAGAAATAAGAGCTTAAAACTTTAAAGTAATTGATTTCGCTTATTCGAAATGTTCTTTTTGTCTGTTTTTTATTCCTTGTTATTTTTTAATTGCTTATTGTTGGACAATGTATTTGAAAATAAAACAGGTTAAGAAAAATAAGAAAAACAATTTAATGTTAGAGATATGGATTTCCAAGATATATAGCTTTTCAACTGCCTAGCGTCCTTCATAGGGAGGGTATTTTGTCTTTGATTTTGGTACTTAGAATTATGGGATACAGTTGAAACATTTTCTGCATGTTCGAGTTTCATCAACACTAATATGTTGAAATTTTTGTTACGTTTAGAGTAAAGGAAGGGTTAGAATAAAATATTTTATTAACAGACAAAAAAAGTTTTGGTAACTTTGTATAATTTCGTTAGTACCTCGAAAACCGTTGACAATCTTGTGAAGCGGAAGATTACCATTCGAAAGCTTACTAAATGCTCTACTAAAAAGGTTCTGAAGAAAGTTTTAATTAGGCGATGTCAATCGGAGAAATAAGTGCTTAAAGCTTTAAATTAATTGATTTCGTTTATTCCAATGATTCTTTTTGTCTGTTTTATTTCTTGTTATTTTTTAATTGCTTATAGTTGGATAATGTATTTGACAATAAAACTGGTTAAGTAAAATAACAAAAACAATTTATTGTTAGAAATATAGATTTCCAAGATTCCAAGACCTTGTCACTAGCGGGTCCGTTTCTAGAGTAGCAGACCCTTCCAGGTAAGATTGTAAATCATGACCTTTCAAGACTTTACTACTCACAGGAATGGCGTTAGTGACCTTAAGGGTTGACACGCCATTATAATAATTAATTAAAAAAAAAAGACTGGTGGAACCAAAATAATAACTGCTTCTATTTTAATCTTTCCAAATTAGTCTAGGGATATGAACGGAACCGCGCTAAGATGATGCAGTCCTGCGAGACGGACTTTTAAAAGATTTGGATGGCTTCCAATTTGTTACCCCATAATTCCATGCCATATAATTGTAATTAGAAAATCCCATCATATATTTTTATTAAATCCTTTATGGTCAACTTGTTTTAAAAGTTCAAGACAATTGGTTTTGGCCAATGGGCCTTTTTCCCTATCGGTCTTTCAAGACATGTAATCAAGAACAAAATTATAAAAAAATACTGGATGTATTGTGTAATTTTCGAATAAAGATATATATATATATATATATATATATATATATATATATATATATATATAATATTAGAGATATGGATTTCCAAGATATAGTTTTTCAACTGCTTAGCGGGATCCTTCCTATGGAGGGTTGGCCGACCCGTCCAGGTAAGATCGTAAATCAAGACCTATCTAGAAATGTGGACCCAAAATAATAACAGCTTCTATTTTAATCATTCTAAATGAGTCTAGGGATAAGAACGGAACCGGGCTAAGATGCTGCAGTTCCTGCGAGTCGGACTTTTTTTAATCTTGTCTATATGCTTCTGCCAGCTGAGATTATTATCAAGTATTAGCCCAAGAAATTTTATATTACTTTCTTGTTCTATTTTTGTTTAATAAATAGCTATATTTAAAGATGTTTCATTTTTTCCTATTGCTGAAAAATGTATATATTTTTTTTTTTTTTTTAATATTAAGTTTTAATTTATAATTTTTTATCCATGTGTCCAGTTTGTCTAGTGTCTGTTCTGATATCCTTTTAATTTCTTCATGTGTCTTTCCCGAAACAAACATCTGCAACAACGACATATGCATAGAGAAAAACTTTAGCATTTTCTAAATAAGACACCAAGTCATTTATGTAGAGTAGGAAAAGCAGCGGACCCAAAACAGAACCTTGTGGGACACCTCTCTTTACATTTTTCATTTCTGATTTATTGCTTTCGCTATTTACTACCACATACTGCTTCCTATTATTTAGATATGATTCTAATAGGTTTTTTGCGTTTCCTCGAATACCAAAATCCTGTAATTTTTTTATTAATATTTTATGATCAACCAGATCAAAAGCTTTTGAAAGCTCAGCAAATATAGCTATACATTTCTCTTTTTTGTCTATTTTTTCCCTAATTTCATTTGTCAGTCTTATTATTGCATTAACGGCCGATTTCTTTTTACGGAAACGTTATTGATTTTCTGCAAGGATGCTTTTTTGTTCAATCCAGCTTACTAGTCTTGTACTTATGGCTTGCTCAAATATTTTTGATAAAATTGGTAAAATTGCTTACTGGACGGAAATTTTCAATATTCTTACTTTTCTGCACTGGCTTTATCTTAGCAATTTTCAAATCATCAGGAAATGTTCCTTCAGAGAAACAAAAATTAATTATTCTCTTGATAGGTTTCTCAATTAGTAAATGTGAACCAAGAGTGTACTCCTTTATCGACTCCCTGCCAGAAAAACAAACAAGAAAAAGTGGAAAATATATATCGGGTCATCTTTCACAAGAATTTATATATATATATATATATATATATATATATATATATATATATATATATATATAAAATATTAGATTACACGATGTTAAAGTATTTTGAGTATATTTACATTATGTTTATTTTTATTCCAGGTATTTTAATATTTAAAAAAAATTAAATAACCAACCTCGAAAAGTACATTACGTCTGAATGTCCTTAAAATGAGCAATGCGACCAATTGAATCCTTTGCTATAAATCTGATAATGGATATCTTTCTACAAACCTGTTATTGTATCGAAATATTCCATTCTGAATCACCTGCTCTATTAACTCAAGCGAGTATAATATAAAATTATACGATGCTCTCGTTACAAATCTCCCGGGATAAATAATTGACCAGTTTTGACGTCACTAGATGAGGATGGTTACTGACGTAATGGTAGTCAATCCACTTTAACGTTTGCTCTTATTTTTTCTACTGCAATAATCAAGGTCTACTTCATTCCTTCAACTAAAGTAAAATTTACTTCCAAGAAATTCACTAATAGACGTTTACTGCCGTAAGTTTTATTTTTACAAGGTTGTATCTAAACAGATAGTGTGTGGATCATCAGAAAATCCCATTTGAATCATTAATCTGTTGTTGGAATCAAACGAGAAAATAAAATGATTCCATAGGAAGAAATACCGAACTACTGTTAATTAATCGATAAATATATTTATGAATGTGCGTTTTCTTTTTTAAGGCACTTAAAGCCTAGGTTATCAGCGCCTGGATAGTTTTTTTTTTTTTTTTTTTTTTTTTTTTTTTTTTTTTTTTTTTTTTTTCCAAAATTAATTTAAAACAAAATAAGGAATCTAGAGGTAGGTAAGGAGTAAGTGCGCCCCCACGCCGTACCCCTAGCCCACCGCGGCGCCACCAGCTGCGCCGCAGGGACAAGGTTTGCCATCTGTACCTCTGAAGGTCAAGAATCTGGCAGCCAGGCCTTGGGCTGAGGGTGTGCATGGTTTATGTATGTATGTGTATGTGGGAGTGTATGTAAGTATACATGTATGTATGTGTGTTTGTGTATATATATATATATATATATATATATATGTTTATATGTATAAATTTATATATATATATATATATATATATATATATATATATATATATGTATATACATTGATACTTTAGTAACTTTTTTTTTTTTTTGGTGTTTTAAGGCAGTTCAACCACTAGGGTCATGGATGCCTATGTATATGCGTGCAATTGAAAATTAATTGACGTAAAGATGTAAAAGAGTGTATTATTTGAATCATATATTTAGATTAATCATATACTTAATATTTAATCAATCGTATAATTAGTCAATGAATATATTTTTATTTTTGAAAAAAAAAAACTATGAATAAAATAAGATAATAAAGGGGAAAAAAATACTTAAAAATTAAGAGTAAATGCATACACGTAGAATGACACACACACACAGAGTGTGTGTGTGTAACTATAGATTGGTATTAGTATTACTGTAATATTAGAAAGCATTGTTAGTGTTAGTACGTAGTAAAGTCGATGTTCCTAATCAAATATTCCGTAAGCACTAGTATATATATATATATATATATATATATATATATATATATATATATATATAAATGAGATATAAAAATATACATACAAAAAAAAAAGAAGAAGTTTGAATGACTAACATGTCAAAAATAATGCAAAAAATATAATAAAATAAATATATAAATAAAAAAAATAAAAAAATAAATAAATAAAAAACAAAATAAAATAAATAATAAAATTAATATGTAATTTTTTTTTTGTGTTTTTCTTTCTTTTTTACGGACGTCTGAAACTAGTTCTTATATCTATGCAATAATAATTTTTTCCAAAGCAAGATTCTAATAAATACAACTTTAGTAACACAACTCTGTCTCAAACAGACAATACTGAAAACACTCTCCATCCTAACATTAAACTATGCACAATTCAACTATACTCTTAGGGCGGAGATTAGCAAGAAGTTTTCTA